>CABHPQ010158683.1:0-30414 GCA_902168405.1 Peromyscus aztecus
CGAACTGGGAACAGGCTGGGATGTCTTTTCTGGTGCACACAGACACTGTCGGTTGGAGTGTGAAGCTCACATTATAAAAACAGGCTAGATTATAAGATCAAACATGACTAACTAACTCTCAGGTGGCCATGCAGATCCTGCAAAACATCATCCATCACGTTACATGAGCATTTAAAACTTCTATTTGATTAGCTTTGTGGAATTTGATTTTTAACCTTGTCCTGGAATTACATATCAATTGCTAGGGTTTGAACGTTTGCGTACCTCCAAAATTGGTATGTGAAAAAGTGTTTAGATTTAAGAAGGAGCCTCTAGGGCAATCTTCCTAATGCTGTGACCCTTTTATACAGTTCCTCATGTCGTGGTGACCTCCCCACCATAAAATTATTTTTATTGCTACTTCATAACTGTAATTTTGCTACTGTTATAAATCATAATGTAAATACCTGATATTGCATATCTGATATGTGACCCCTGTGAAAGGGCCAGTCAACAGCCAAAGGGGTCATGACCCACAGGTTGAGAACCATTGCTCTAAAGGACCAGTTCTATCCTCATGAACAGGAATAATGTTCATTAAAAAAAATCAGGACTTCAGAGATGGCACAATTCAGCTTGCACTCTTCGAGACTGCAGAGGAAGAGTCCAAGGGACCAGCCCCTCACCAGACACTGAAGCTGCTGGGACCTGGGTCCCAGCCTTTCTAGAACTTCTGTTACAAAATATCCAGTCTGCTGTATTTTCTTAAGGCAGCCTGGACAGACTAACTGAGGCATATAAAGCATGACATTTATACATCATTTATGATCTTGTGCGTTGAAATAACATAATAAAATTAAAAATGATGGCAACATAATAATTTCCCAGGAGCACAAAGTAACCAGTTGATTATGCGGATTTGAGGAACCAGAGTCCTTGCTGGCCTTTCCCACTAGAGGGCGCCTCATTAGTGAGTACTGGCACCTCTCTGTCTCTCTTCAGCAACATAAACCCCAGTTCTTCCCTTACTGCAACCCCACCTTCAGTTCAGCTTGGCAGACACTTTTGAGAAAAACTTTGGCTTCGATGTAGTTGAATGAACTTAGTTTACACAAGAAGGGCCCGGGGATCAGGTGGGTAAAGTGGTGGTATAATTCAAGCTCACTGGAGGGGCACAGACCCCCACCACAAGAGTTCAGGGGAGCTGAATCCAAAACTGTTCCCCACGGGGCTACCATCATCCTGCTTCAAACGCAGAAGCCCGGACTGCAGGGGCAGGGCTGGAGGGGTGATTCCTCGTGCAGAGTTCCGATAGGTCAATGAGGCACCAAGAGTGTTAGCATCGGAGCCTTCCCTTTCCCTGAGCATGGTGGGGAGCTGAGGAAACCCTGAGGGAATGTGTAAGGACAGATGAAGTCCTGAGTGAATGTGTATTGTTGGCAAGGACCAATGCCGCAGACTCATGGGGGTTGGCAAAACCTTCCTGGGGTCAGGCTCAGGTCGACAAAGCCTTCCTCTGGTCTGTGGGCCGAGGTTGGCAGTGTACAACTCCTGAGACCAACCGAGACTGCTCCTCTCAGGGACCTCTGCTGTGCTGTACATAGTAAATGTGCCGACATTCTGAATTGTGTCCTTGTTGGTGCCTCTCCGTCAGATCTCAGCTTTTCTGTACCCGTGTCTGTCTGTCCTCCATCCCATCATCACCCAGACAGGGTTCCACAATCAAGCTAGGTCGGACAGGGCAAGCCTGATGCTGGACTTGGATCTGCCAAGGAACATCTGGGTGACCTCCAGCAATGGCTACCCCACCCATCCCAGCCATCCTGCTTCCTTCCATACCACTCCCCTTTCCCTAACATACCTGGGCCTGCAGGAACACTTCCCCGACATCCCTGAGGAATATTTACAAAGCCTACATTTCTAGAACCTCAACCCAAAGCAGGAGCATCCAGAGGCAAGGCCGGGTAATGTATATTTAACAAGTGTTCTAGGTCATTGTTGTCACCCGGAAAAACAGGGTTAGAAGGGCAGGCTCCAAAATTCGTGGTCAGCATAAACTCCTGGTTCATTGCACATGCAAGTGTGAGAAGCTGACCCTGGAGTTCCTGTCAGTCAATCAGTCAGTCACACTAAAGAGAGAGTCGTCAGAGGGTTAGTGAGTCACTCATCCAGGCTGAAGGACCTGGAAAAGCAAGATAGGCCTGTCTTAATCAAAGGAGCACTCCTGAGAACTCAGGAATGTGGTGTGTTAAAATGATGTGGGGAGGTTAACCGGGGAAACAGAGGCTTGGGGGCACCGGAGTGACAAAGAGCCTCAGGGAAGTTTCCTGAGGCTGAGGCAGGTGTGTGGAGGAGATCTGAGTCGGCAGTGGAGGCCACTGTATCTGTGGAGCCAGCTCTGCCCCTTCAGTTCATCAGAAAGGCATTTGTCCAGCTTGCTGTATGAACTGGCGGTGGCTCAGTTTCAGAGGAACCAAGTGGACTCTGGTGGCATGTCCTGACATGGGAGACTGTAGTAATACACTGTGCATGCCTACAATAAAGTACTGGAAGCAGATTAAGTTTATAAAGAAAACAGGTCTGTTTAGCTCTGGAGTTCAAGGGCATGGCAACAGTATTGGCTGAGCTCCAGTGAGGACCTCGTGACATCTCATAACAGAAGATGTCCCAATGGCATGCCTATGCGTGAGGGGAAGAGATCCCATCTTGAAACAGAAAGCCAGAGCCACTCAGGGATCCAGCTGGTTTTCTACAGCAACCAGCTCTTTTTTTTTTTCTTTCTTTCTTTTTTTGGTTTTTCGAGATAGGGTCTCTCTGTGTAGCTTTGCGTCTTTCCTGGATCTCACTCTGTAGCCCAGGCTGGCCTCGAACTCACAAAGATCCGCCTGGCTCTGCCTCCCGAGTGCTGGGATTAAAGGCGTGAGCCACCACCGCCCAGCTAGCAACCAGCTCTTATCAGAGCTCAGAGGACCCATGAGAGTTCTCTTAACCCTTTCCATGGATCAGTCCTGAGTGTAAGAACTTCACATTTGGCCGGGCGGTGGTGGCGCACGCCTTTAATCCCAGCACTCGGGAGGCAGAGGCAGGCGGATCTCTGTGAGTTCGAGGCCAGCCTGGTCTCCCAAGCGAGTTCCAGGAAAGGCGCAAAGCTACACAGAGAAACCCTCTCTCGAAAAAACAAAAAAAAAAAAAAAGAACTTCACATTTGACCTGATTTCTAAAGGATCCCCCAGCTCTCAGCTCCACCACAACAGAAAAGGTCCCAGTGTGTGAACCTTTGTGGACAAATGGCATCCAAACCACACCAGAGGTCTCAAGTTCATGTTGGATCTCTGTGGACCGTGGCATTGTCCAGTCAGAAACAGACACGTGGAGATGAGGAGTGAAATGGGACAGTTATTATGAACTCTTGTTAAGACAAAAAAGGCTCCGTCCAAAACAGTTGCAGTAGGCAAAAAGACAGACCTCAACTCCACGTATCACAGAGAGAGCTGAGCATTGTATAGCCAGCATGCAGAGTGGGGGGCCAGTCAATATGACATGGCATAATGGCATATGACATTGGTGGGTGAATTGTCAGTAAGTAACTGGTTTATGTAAGATCTTGTGCTAAAACTGAGCTCAGCAAGTGTGGTGGTTTGGATGAGAATGCCACCCTCCCACCCCCACCCAGCTCATATGTTTGAATGCTTGGCCCGAAGTTGGTAGAACTGTTTGGGAAGGATTAGGAGGTGTGGCCTTGTTGGAGGAGGTGTGTCACTGGGGGTGGGCTTTGACGTTTCCGAAGCCCCTGCCATTCCCAGGTAGCTCTCTCTCTCTGCTTTGAGCGACTGCTCAGCGCCATGGCTGGCTGCTATAAGTTGTTTTGTCATGACGTCTCTTCACAGCAAAAGTACCGTCACTGAGACAGCAGGCAGAGGTCAAGGGAGTGGGCTCCTCACAGAGTCAGGCAAGCATGACTGTGGTTTAAAGAGAGAGTCTGTGTCAGGGGTCGAAACCTCCTTCAGTTTGGGTAAGTCAATCACAAGTTAGTGAGACCGAGTCTCTTTCTGCCAAGCTAAGAAGCTTCAGGGACAAGACACCATCCTTAGGTGGGCGTGGAAGCTGGACTTGGTTCTGTTGGCTCAACAGAGTGATATAATAATTGTAAGAGAGTCACAACTGCACCCCCTTTCATCCAGTGCTTACTGTTTGCCGGTGACTTTAGGTCCGGCAAACCCTCAAAACAACCTTGCCAAGACCGGTCCTTAGCTTTACCTTGAAGAAAGGAAACTGAGACTTTAAAAACACCATTAGAATCAAGAGTTGGATCGGGATTTGATTTTAAAGCTTCACGTCTTTTCACTGTGTGGCAAATCTCATACATACAGATTTTAAATGGAATCTCTCCTAAGATGAATGAGTAAATGGACCAAAATGGGTTTCCAAATTAACGGACGCAGTCTTTGTCATGAAGGATCATGTAATACTGGGTTTTATTTATTCGTGGGAGCAGGGACTCACTGTGCAGCCCTGGTGTGCCTGAAACTAGCTCTGTTGGGTAGACCAGGCGGTCCTTAAAAAGTCTCAGCGATCTGCCTGTCTTTACTTCCTAGCACTGGGATTCAAGGTGTGTGCCATCAGCTTGTCTGTCTGTCTGTCTGTCTGTTTATTAGGAATGGTTGCTTGGCTCTAAGGTTCTTGCCTCTCACAGTGAGGCAGGGAAACCGTGGGCAGCTGAGAACTCAGGATCCCTGGGAAGAAGAGAGTGCACTGTACCAGTGTCCTGGAGTCACTGGCCAAAGTGAAGAAAGGGGAGAAAGCTTGTCACGTGGACAGGTCCCCTTTCTGTCTCAGCCTGCAGCCTGTGACGTCAGGCTGTTCCCAGAAACGCACCATTGACTTGAGCACTTGCGTGGCCAGGAATATTAAGAACTAACTCAAATTTGGCTCCAACTCTAGCGGAAAAAGGATAAACAAAATCTTTCCAAACTGGGAAGCTGCTCAGGATTAGTTCTCTTGCTTTTCCAGCTCATCAGAGCTGAGCTTTTCATCTCCAAACCTTTGTCTTGCATTCTTTGTAATACACGTCTGTCTTCAGCTGCTCAAGATTACCACAAACTCAGCATTTTTATTCTGAGGTCGCTGATTGGCCTTCTGCAAGTCCTGTTGACATTTCAGCTGCTTTTGAACTACTGCCTCTTTCTGTCTCCATGGAATGGGTCAAGTCTTATTCACTTCTCTGAAGACTGGCTGGCTTTTCAGGGACCTTCCATTATACTGACGTGTGTGCTTATAAACTATGCAGTGGGGACAGACCAACAGATGGCTGATGTGGAGGAAAAGGGAATCACTTTCTACCTAGTGCCAAGTCTATTTTTTGAGTTTCTAGGTATGCCACAGACTATGGAAAGTTCTAGCAGTGCTGACGTGTGATAGCTCACGTAACAGTAAATACCTTTAGGAGTTTCCACGCTTGTTTGTTACAGAGAACTGTGTCTGGCAATCAGCTTCGGGGGAGCGAATAAACCTTGGTTCTAAGAAGACAGGGCAAAGGTATTCCTGCTCCCTTCCTTTCAGATGTTAGCCGGGACAAGCGGAAGGAGAGGCAGAGCGTGATTTGTGTGCAGGGAAAGCGGCCGACACACTGTCTCAGCCACGGTACATGGTGACTGGAAGTGGAAGAAGGAGCGACAAGGACCTCACGGAGTGTGGCTGGGTGATGGCTAAGGACCTTCATGATAGTGTGATGAAGAGCCAGACAACCAGTCCTCTCTCCCTTCAGAAAGCCTCAAGGATGAGGCACAGTGTGGAAGCAGGGTCACGGGGGAGTCATTAGGGGGTGTTCCTTGAGAGTTTATCTGGAGAACAGCTGGAATTTAGGTCCTGTCTCTCTCCAGCCAGTGGGGCAACTTAATCTTCAGTCTTGGTTGTGAGGCGCTGGACCTGTGTGCTGGGAACTGATCTAGGATCCTCTGCAAGAGCAGCTGGGCTGAGCCATCTTTCCAGCCTCTAATGTTTCTTTTATATATATATTTTTTACTTCATTGAAATCTCAGCATATATATATATATAATATGTATGTGTATATATAAATACACATATGTTATATATACATACATATATGTATATATATTATATATGTATATATATATACATTTACTTCATGGAATTCTTTCTGTGATTTTATTGTTTTGAGGCAGGCTCTCTCTAGATAGCTCAGGCTGGCCTTGAACTCATGATCCTCTTGTCTCTGCCTCCTGAGTGCTAGGACCATAGACATGTGCCACCACGCTGACCTCTTTCTTGTTTTCCAAGACTCCTTTTCGTATGTGTGGTGTCTTCCCATCTCCTGCCCACACATCATCTCCATCCCTGGGAGGTATTTAATGTTTAGTTATTTCACATTTTTGTCCTGCCACCTGAATTAACTTTCCTCATGGTTCCTTTCCTCTACTGATTTGTCTTTCACATTGGACCATCTTCAAAAGCATTCACTTTCAAAAAGTTTGGAGTCAGCCTCTAAAATGCAGAAGTGGCCCAACCCTTCTCTCAGACGTTTATCTGGTAGCTGCACGGGGACCTGAGGTGTAACAGGTGTCCCTCTCAGATCTGTAGGCAGACAAATCTCAGAGCTCTCGGGGTTTCTAAAGTGGCCTTTTGGAAAGGTTGAAAGGAAGCTTGTTCCTTGGGGACAGTGAACTCAGATCTGTGCACAGTCAGTGAAGGCAGAAGCTTGCTCCAGCTCAGTAGGGCTGATTTTGTGTGTCAACTTGACAAAAGCTAGAGTCATTGGAGGAAGGAGCCTCAGTTGAGGATATGCCTCCATGAGATCCAGCTGTAAGGTATTTTCTCAATTAGTGATCAGTGGGGGAGGATCCAGCCCATGGTGGGTGGTGCCATCCCTGGGCTGGCGGCCATGGGCTCTATAAGAAAGCAGGCTGTGCAAGTCACGGGAAGCAAGCCAGTAAGCAGCACCTCTCCATGCCCTCTGCATCAGCTTCTGCCTCCAGGATCCTGCCCTGTTTGAGTTCCGCTCCTGACTTCCTTCAGTGATGAACAGCAATGCTGAAGTGTAACTCAAATAAACCCTTTCGTCCCCAACTTGCTTTTTGGTCATGTTGCTTCGTCACAGCAATAGAAACCCTAAGTAAGACAGGCTGCCACCTGGGAATCCTGCCACTGTCTTCCTCTTGATGGACAAGATTTGGAATGACTGTCCCAGGGCTTGACCAAATCTCTCCCTAAAGGATTGTAACTTGCTGAGATCTTAATACTTGGAGGTTCAGAAAATCTATTCTGGCCCTGGGGTCTGTGAAAAATTTTCTCAGTTATAGATCATTTAAACTGACCTCCCTCAGGAAAAAAGAAGATTGTGGATTTTATTGTTTTGTTAGTGGTTCAGCCTATTTATAAGTTATGAAGCAAAATTAAAAAGCTTAACTATATCTTACCTGAGATAGTGTGTGTTCAAGTATATTGGTAACCTAAGTAAAACCTATCTGTAGCTGGGTGTGGTACATGTCTTTAATCCCAGCACTTGGGAGGCAGAGGCAGGCAGATCTTTGTGAATTCAAGGCCAGCCTGGTCTACATAATGAATCCTAGGAAAGCCAGGGATACATAGTGTGATGCTGTCTCAAAACAAAAACAAAACAAACAACAAAAAGCCCAAGCAATGGAAATCTATCTTTATAATGAAGCTGTCCTGTGTGTGATATGAATGTATCAATATGTGAATGCTGATGTTTATTGGAAGTTGGCTACTGGGACACCTGGCTGTGGATAGGATTGGGGCACTATGTATATGACCTTTGGTCCTCAGGAGCTATGAAGGGAGGGCTGATGTGGGCTCCAGCTTGCTTGATCTTATCTTCCAGAGAAGGATTCCAACAAGTTCCAGTCTAGTCCATACTAATAATTTTGGGGCCTTTGAGACACTGGACTTTATGGGTAAAAGTTGTTATTGGGTAGCTCCCAGGACAGAACTGAATGGCTCCTGCCTGGCAGGGCTCTTTAAATATTTTTGAAAAAAAAAAAAAGTAGATGGAGAGATGGCTCAGAGGTTAAGAGCATTGGCTACTCTTCCAGAAGACCTGGGTTCTATTCCCAGCACCCAAATATCAGCTCACAGCTTTCCACAACTCCAGTTCCAGAGGATCCAATGCCCTCTTCTGACCTCTATGGTGCACAGACATACACACAGGCAAAACACACAGACACATAAAATAAAGATAAAAAAAATTAAATGTAGAAACGTCACCTCTTTTATGATGTTGATCTGCAGGCACATCTGTCGCAGTAGAAAGAAAAGAGATTCCTGTCGCCTGGAAGAGAAGGAGAAGCCTTAACCACACTGATGGCCACGATACACATACAGGCTACAGACCGGGCTGGCCCACATAGGCTTCTGGAGTGAGGCTGCTACAGGGAGGTGGAGACTCCATCACTTTGTCCCTTCCTTGGGAGATGCTCAGCAAAAGCTTGGGGAATGGTGGGAGGGAGTGACATGGACGAGGGGGAGATGACAGAGAAGAAAGGAAAAGCCCTGGAAGGGTCCTAGGTTACAGGAAGCAGGGGTCAGCCTCAGCTGCAATAGTGACAGAGAGCATCAGCAAATATTTTTTCTAGAAAGACTACTATGTAGTTCCCAAAGTAACATTTCCTAGTCTTTAAGGGGTTCTAGAGCTAGGAAAACAGAGGCCTAGGGTGGCACCTTAGTGGTAGAGTGCTTGCCTCCCATACATGAGGTTCTACAGTCAATCCTGAGTACTGAGGGAGAAGGGGAAGATGAGCTGGGAGGTAGTGGTACAGGTACTCACTTGCAGAGGCCCCAGGCTTGGTTCCCAGCACCCATCTTGGGCAGCCCACAATTGCCTGTAATTCTAACTCCAAGAGAGATCTTCTCTGGCCTCTGTTGGGCACCCCTACACATATATGCATACCCTCACATGTACACATAATTAAAAATAATAAAAAAGTAAATCTTTAAAATAATGTTGAGGGCTCACAGAAATCCCAGGCATTCTATTACTACAGTGGGCTAGAGGAAGAGTCAGAACAGGGAACCAGGCATCCAGAAAGCACCACCCCAAACCTACCGGTCAGGATCACATCTAGTGTGCCATCTGCTGCTGCCAAGACTGGGCTTGTTGTAGTCACTACCACTAATTCCATACTTCTTACTGCTTTGGGTCAGCACCTTACATTGAGAAACTCAGGGCCTGACATGCAAGACTACTTAAGCTTAGATCACATACTTGCTATGTAGCTGCAAGAGAGGCTAGAAGAAGATGACCAGAGGAAGGAGCACCAGAACTATTTGGCTCCTTTAAAGAGAAGTGGAGATGCAAAAAGACCTGTAAGTGTGTACCACTTTCCTGCTTCAAGCATAGCATATTTTTCAAAGACTTATTTTCTTTTTAAATTTATGTGTACACATGTGTGTCTGTATGCCACACGTGTGCAGGTGCTCAAGGAGGCCCACCAAGACAAAACAAATGAAAAACTCAGCAAAACAAAAGTAATTACATCATTATAATACTATGAGGAATGATAAAATATATAAGAAATAGCCCATTAGCAGCACTAGTTACGAGATTATGTGTGGTACACTCACATGGTGCAATTTCATTAGCGGCTCAGAGCAATATTGGACACTAATTCACTCATTTCCTTGCCTTTGAAACAAGGAATATCAACTATTAAATTAATGCTTTCTTGCTCTTACTACACTGTAGCACGCCAGAAAGAACCATCCACACAAGAAGCCACTCCACCACGAAAGTATATCGCCTGTCTGAGTTCAGTTGTGATGGGGGATGACTCCTTACATAGACTTTAAGATTTTTATCTTAAATATTTTTAGAAAACCATAAGAATGAGATTTGCACAGCATGCTGATTGACTTTGCACACATTTCCATGTAATCACTACCCAAGGCGAGATTTGGAGTATTTCCAGTATTTTAGAGGGTACCCTCATGTTCCTGGTCAGTAAATAGACCCCCACTCCTCCAGGAGAGGTAACCAATGGGGAGTTGTCAGGGCTGGAGATGTGGTTCAGTGGTTGAGAACACATGCTGCTTTTGCAGATGATTGGAGTTGGTTTCCCGGGAACCACATTGAGTGGCTTGCTATTGCCTGTAACTCTAGTTTTAGGGGATCACATGCCCTCTTCTGGCCTCCTCAGAAACCTGCACTCACAGGCACATAGTCTAACACAGATATATACATAATTAAAATAAAATACAATCTTAAAAACTAATTGGGTTGTTTCTATTGGGGGTTATCATGAATAAAATAAAAGTGTTGTGGTCTAGGACCTGGAATGGCAGAGTGGTTTGTTCTTGAAGAAGGTGGTGATGTTAAGTTCTGACTCAGCCAGGTAGGCGGGCTGATTTTTGTTTTGTTTTGTTGTTGTTTTTCAAGACAGGGTTTCTCTGTGTAGCTTTGCGCCTGTCCTGGATCTCACTCTGTAGACCAGGCTGGCCTCGAACTCACAGAGATCCGCCTGACTCTGCCTCCAAGTGCTGAGATTAAAGGCATGCGCCACCGCCAAACTATTCCTCAAACAACTGAGGGACTCAGAAGCTGGGTCTCACTAAGCCAAGGACACACTGATAGACCCCAGACTCAGGGCACTATCCTCTCAGGTGGGCGCCCCAGAAACCCGGACTCCAGACCAGTTGATGCAATCGCAAGAGGCTTTATTTTGATCGTTTGCGCAAACGGGCCCCCTGCACCATTCAGTGAGAGGAGCCCCAAACAATAAATGCAAGCATCTTTTAAAGGCAAAGCCCACAAAATTAACATAGCATTCAGGGCAATACACAATTAGCTAGTTTAAAGATCAGCACCGGGGAGGGGGAATACAGCTATGTGAACTTTCCATGGGGGCTGCTTTTCTTCCTAGAATAGCCACAGGATGTTCTGCTAGACCCAGACAATGTCACAAGGTTATTCTGCTGATGCCACAAGAAATATGACAAGAATGTTTCTGCTGAGGCTAATGGTTTGGGGGCCTGAGGCTGGTACTCATTCCTCTTTCTTATGTTTAACTCTTTCAACACCAGCAATTGACCTTGTTATCACTGCCCACCTCTGAGGCAAGCAAACCCAGGACACTCCAGAAGAGATTTCATAATGGGCATGCATGCTGAAGGAGTTACCTGGCTTTGTGGGTGAACCCTGTGAGCCGCCATAAATCCCGGAAGGCCGGTGCTTCAGTGAACACTGCTCCCCACACTAGGAACCTCAAGAGCAGAAAACAGCAAGCAAGCTCCTTAGCCTTCCTTGGTACAAACTGGTGTGCTCCGTATTCAGGACTCCTCTAAACGGTAAACACAGTGAGAGCATTAAAAGCTGGCTCTACCTTTTCCACTTCTTAATAAAGAATGTGCAATCATAGCTAACAGAGCATTATTCAGTCACAAAAGGCACGATTAGTGCTTTGTAATTCTTAATCTTGCCACTTAGGCTTGCGGGGAGAGGGGTATTTACAAAAGAATTATAATAAGTACCAACAGGTCAGACACAAAAAACTTGGGGTTTTTTGTTGTTGTTCTGTTTCTGTTCTTTTTTAATTAAATTAATTAATTTATTTTGTAGACAGGGTGGTGACGGGAGGGGCACGTGTAGTTGGGACCCTACCACTTCCACCTGTTAGAGTTACTTGTCCCTTTGGACAATTGTTCTCCCTCATGATTATATCAAGATCACCAGGGGCAGCCCATGTTAGTTAAATCAGACCACTTGTGGCTAAGAGCAGACACCCCACCCCACTTCCACTCCCCCCACCCTCCCCCACCCCAACACCTTCAGTCCCCTCCAGATGACCTCACTGTGAATCCCAGGCTGGGAACCAGTTCCCTTTGGAATGGAACTTGCTCCTACCGCTCGATAGTCCTTAGTCTGGTCCTGCCCTCCCCCACCCCCCCAGAGTTGGAGGTTTCTATTGGTCAATAACGAGGTGCTCCCACAACTGAAGGACTGGTGTCTGAGGAACCTGACATCAGTTAACATAGGACTCGCTTTAGGATGCATGGTTCAGAGGAAGTCACCTGGGGGACAGATTCATGTATACCCCTGGGACAGGGAGTTGCCTTGTGGGCTCCCACAGTTTCCTCAGGGCCAGCCTGGTCTTTAGCATGGTGGTAATGTGCTACGTAAATGCATGCTGAAGAATTAATGACCTTTAGAGGAATCTCCTAAAACTTTATGGGGAAGAGACGATGAACAGATGAACTGAACACCACAAAGATAATTATGATGCTTTTCACAAGTGGATTCTGGGAGACGTGATGTATCTTGCCAGAACCTGTCCCCACTAGATGGCGAGAGGGAAAATATTGAAACAGCTAATTGTTTCAGATGCTATGTGCTCATAATATAACACAAGTGAACCTGTCATTTTGGAGGATAAACAAACATATCATGCTGTTTTCTGCATAGCTCTCCCTGTGCATCCACAGGGACTAGATCCAGTAACTCCTGAAGATGATGTCCAAATGGACAGATGCTCCAGTCCTTTGAGTAACGTGTGCCAGTATTTGTATATAATTTATCCACATTTTCTCACATACGTCGTCATCTCTAGATAACGTAGTGTGAAGGATGTTTAAGTAGTTGCTGTTCTATACTTGCAGGGAATAATGAGAAGCAAAAAAAAGTCTGTGCGTGTTCAATACAGAGGCAGCTTTGATTATCTTGGTTATTTCTGGTAGTTGAGTGAATCTGTGAATGCAGACTTGTACATACAGAGGGTCAACTGTACTCATTTTACTGAGAGAATTCAGCAGGAAATGAATTTGTAACTGTCTGTTCCCAGACTAATAATCACATTTAAAATCAATAGACCATAGAATCACCATTAGTAAAACATTTTTTTTGTTTGTTTTTTTAGAGACAGGGTTTCTATGTGAAATAGCCCTGGCTGTCCTGGAACTTGTTTTGTAGACCAGGCTGGCCTACAAACTCACAGAGACCCATCTGCCTCTGCCTCCCAAGTGCTGGGATTAAAGGTGAGCGCCACCACTGCCCAGCTAGGAAAACATTTCTTGATTCTTGTTATGGATGCAATAACATGACAGGTGGATCATACATTTTAAAATAATTTTTAGATGTATTTACTTTTATTATTTTATGTGTGTGGGTGTTTTTTCTGCACATATTCATGTGCCTCACATACATGCCTGGTGCCCTTGGAGGTCAGAAGAGGGCATTGGTTCCCTTGGGACTGGATTTACAGACCATTATGAGTCACCATGTGGGTTCTGGGAATGGAACTCAAATCCTCTGCCAGAGCAACAATTAATCTTAACCTCTGAGTCATCTCTCTTGCTCCTATGTTATTTTTTAAAAAGATTTATTTATTTTATGTATATGAGTGCTCCATCTGCACGTATGCCTGCACACCAGAAGAGGGCACCAGCTCTCATTACAGACAGTTGTGAACCACCATGTGGTTGCTGGGAATCGAACTCAGGACCTCTGGAAGAACAGCCAGTGCTCTTAACCACTGAGCATCTCTCCAGCCCTGGGTCGTATTCTTTTTGCACACAGTTGGCATCTTAGAGCTTGCACTCCAACAGAATGAGCTTTACTCTCCATAGAGGAAGGTCTGCACAGGACAGGACAACCCTCTGAAGTCTCCTGTAACCAGAGAACATTTATCCCATCATCTTTGGCTCGTTCCTCTTCAGTGGTTGCTCTTTCTATTTAAATGTACACCTAAAAGTCTTTCACTCATGTTATAGTCCCTTTTTTAATATCTTTATTGTTCTTCTTCTTATTATTATTATTTTTACAGTACTAAGGATTAAGTTTAGGGCCTTTCACATGCCAGGCAAACATCCCACCACCTAGTTATAAATGCAGCTGTTTATTTTTTCTTTTCCTTTTGGGACAGCATCTCACTAAGTTGCCCGACTGGTCTGGAATTCATGCTGTAGCCCCAGGAAGGCTTATGCTTTAATTCTCCTAGTCCAGCCTTCTAAGGAGCTGAGGTTACAGGCCGGCAACACTAGGCCCTGGCTCCTGCTACTTTCTGTTATGAGATAAATGCACATACATTATAAAAATTACTAGCAATAAAAATATAAGAAGTTAAGACTGGAGAGATGGCTCAGTAGTTAAGAGCACTGGCTGCTCTTCCAGAGGACCCAGGTTCAATTCCCAGCCCCTACATGACAGCTCACAACTATCTGTAACTCCAGTTCCAGGGCTTCTGACACCCTCATAGAGACACACATGCAGGCAAAACACCAAAGAACATAAAAAAGATAAATAAATTATTTTTTTAATGTAAGAAGTTATGACTACCATTGGGAATTTTATTAGTAAGAAGGCAAACTTTTGAGACTGTCATTAGGCAGGTAATTTGAGACTTGCCACAAAAAAGATTAAAAAGAATACTTATGAATTTACAATAGCCAGAGTTTGTGTAGCAATTTTTTCAAACTATCAGATTGATAAATATTTTATTTTTCACACAATCTTTTAAGGGATAAGAGTAGATTCCTTACCTCGACTAGATATATAAATAGTAAATGATATTACCTGACAAAGCATCTATCTTATGTACATATGTATGTATGTATGTATCATCTATCTACCATCTATTTGCATATCTATATATCATCTCTCAGTGGTACAAGAATATATGAACACTCTGTGTTAAGAACAGAATTTAAAGTGTTAAAAAGCATTGCAATACAATCTTAACCATACAGGAGGCTAACTGACATTCCAAAGACAATCTCAGAGTTACACACTTGGAAAACCTCCAGCGGCACGGTTGAAACCATCCACTACTATTTTCCTTAAAAGCCCAGACGTTTATGTTTATAAAGATCAAGCATATTAAAACCTTAACCTTTTGTCGTGCAGATCTCCAGCTTGCCACTTCTTTTCCTGAGGGGACTCTGGACCCCCTGCCCGGTCTCATAAGCGGGTGATGTAAGACAAGCGTTGTCACCAACACGTCGGGGCACCTGTATTCATTTACCCCTCAGCTGTTGAAAGAAGGGGGATTAATTACCAGGGTGATTTCCTCAACCTCAGCCATGCTTTCCCTGAAGTCCTAGCAGGTCATGGTGACATGATCTTTCAGCGTCATATGGGACAAAGGCCCCCAGAGGATGATCTGGAGAGACGGAATCTGATTCAACTCTCACTATTTGTTAAGGTCACAGACGGAGTGGAAAGACAGGTTCCTTCAGAGGCTTTAAATTTTTGCTTTCTTCTGTTGTTTTTGTTTTTTTGAGACAGGGTTTCTCTTTGTAGTTTTGGTGCCTGTCCTGGCTCTCGCTCTGTAGACCAGGCTGGCCTAGAACTCACAGAGATCTGCCTGCCTCTGCCTCCCGAGTGCTGGGATTACAGGTGTGCGCCAACACCGCCCGGCCCAGAGGCTTTAATTTTTTAAAAATTTTTCATGTGTGGGTGTTTTGCCTGCATGTATATCTGTGTAGCACACGAATGGCTGGTGCTATCGGAGGCTGGAAGAAGGTGTTGAATACCCTGGAACTGGAGTTGGAGATGGTTACAAGCCACTGTGTGGGTGCTGAGAATAAAAAAAAAAAAAAAGGGTTTCTCTGTGTAGCCCTGGCTGTCCAGGAACTCACTATGTAGATGAGGCTGGCCTCAGACTCACAGAGATCTCCTGTCTCTGCTTCCTGAGTGCTGGGATTAAAGGCATGCGCCATCATGTCTGGCTAGTTTTAGCTTCTTACTGGCTTCTTCCTTTATTCGTGAGAAGATTAAACTATTTGTCACTGGCTTAGTTGTATGAGGGTGTCTTGTCTTTGTAATCTTTCGAAAATGATCTTGGAACAATTTAAAGGTCATTTACTGGTATTTGATGGTATTAATATGCCAGGGCCACCTAGACTTAATTATCTGCACATGTTCCCTTGACCATGGAGGATACCCCATGGGAAAACAGAAATTTAGCTTTTCTGATTCCAGTTCTTTCTACCATCTTCAGAGTTTATGTATTTGTTTTTCTTTCAACTTTGCACACATTCATGAAAATATTATCTATTAGTGACTAAGTGACCGGGGATTAGCTTTTTGAAAAATATTTTTTATTAGTTTATTTGTGCATGTGTGTATCTGTGTGAGTGTATGTACACATGTATGTGGTATGGGAGAGGACTGTCCATTCCTGTGTGTTTGCATGGAGGCCTGGAGAGAGTGCCAGGTGTCTTCCCTTCTCATTTTCTGTCTGTCTGAAGCAGGGTCTCTTCCTGAACCTTAGGCTCGTGTTGTCTGGGCTAGGCTGGAAGCCAGAAAGCCCCAGCCATCCTCCAGCCTCAGCCGCCTTAGTAGTGGAGGTTATGGGCTTGTTACACGGATGCTGGTCTCTGAACTCCCATTGTCTTGACTGTACAGCAAGGGCTATTAACCCCCGAGTCCTTTCTCCAGCCTGGGGATTCGTCTTTGTGGTCTGGCTGGTGGTGATCCCTCCCTGCCGGATGTACAGCAGAGATCTGTTCTCAGGAGCAGGTGACAGAGAATCCCACTTACTAGTGCTTTTGGTTTTGTGTTGCCTGGTTTGGTCTGTTTGTGTATGTGTTAGCCTCAAGTCAGTTAAGAAGTCCATGCTCTAGAGAAATAAAAAGAGAGAGAGAGGAAAGAAAAGGCCTTCATGTTCTGTGTCAAAACATCAATGTCTTCATCTCTCGTGTCGTTGATTCTAATTCCATTTCCCTGAAGACACTGTTCACTTTCTTCCACCATTAGCCTAGTTTATGTAACCCAGGGCTGGGGCCAAGTGTTTGTGACATGAAATACAATTTTATTTAAAATAAATGGAAACAATTTGAAAAAAAATCATGCTCAAAAGACTGAGCAAATAGCATTTGCAAGGTCTTGGGTTCCATCCTTAACAATAAACAAACAAACAAACAAACAAATAAATAGGGAGAGAGAGAGAGAGAGAGAGAGAGAGCAAGTTCTTGGTTTTTTTTTTTTAAACCTATGGCTCTCTGTGCATCTCTGTCTGTAACTGAGATACATCTTTACCTATCACTGAAGTATAACATATTTCCTAACTCTAAAACCTATTAATGCACTTGATTATGTCTCTGATATTAAAAGAACATTATTCTGATTGACTTGTAGAGAGAATGGGAGGAATAACTGCTTCGAAGTGACACTTAGCCTTCCCACTAGTGAAATGCCGTGAGGGTAAACATTCCAGATAGTTCGCATTTTTGTGGAAAGGCCTCTAAGACTCATTAACAGCCTTGCTATCTGAAATACGTTCTCACCCTCAGGGGAGGCACTGGCAGACTGTTTATGAAATAACCACAGAATGCTACAACACAGGCTTTTACCTGTCCCGTCTCACTATTGTTCTGCCTTTACTGGAAGTACACCAGAAGGTTCTGTTCGAGGCCCGGAACCTCTAAATGGTAGAGTCTTATAGAAAGCCTGCAGAAGGGTGTCCCAGACCCCACCACTGATGATATCAGTGATAGACTCCTGGACATCATCCCTTGACCAGCGGTCAAACTCCATAGCAGGTCGAGCCGGGCAACCTGAGTTCAATCCTGGAACTCACACGGTGGAAGGAGAGAACTGACTCTTGTACACTGTCCTCCGACCTTTAAATGTGTGTCATGGTACATGTGCGTGCTTGAGAGCACATGCACATATCTTTCCAAATAAGTAAATGCAAAAACTAAAAGAAAGGAAGGCAGAGATCTTTTAGCACATTGTGCAGATCTCAAAGAAAAGAGGGATTCAGGCTGATGAACTGATAAGGTAGTACAATGTGGAAAGAATTTCTTGGGCTTAGGGCCCTAACCTAGAATAGAGGAACAAATAATGCAGGCTTCAGAAGCCCTGCACTTTGTCCCGAAAACTGCTGAGCAGAAACTCATTGTTTTGACCTGATTTCTTAGGCCATGGAAAGCTCTGGATTTGTGAAAAAAAAAAAAAAAAAAAAAAAAAGTGAGGCTTGTAAGTAGGGAGCCAGAGCAACCAAAGACTTTCTCAGAGGCCCCGTGTCCTTGTACAGGAGTAGACTTGGCAAGGACAGTTTAGATCTGGGACAGTGCCTCCTCAGAGTCAAGGTTGCAGTTTCGGGGGAACCAATTCTCCCCACTGGGTTGTGGTTATGAGTCCTTAGACAGCTGTGTCTGAGGTATCTATCCCACGTTCTTTGCCAACATTGTCAGATTTTGTTTTCTTCTGACCTTGGCTACCCCTGCCCCCCAGCCCCAGAAAATATTATATATGATGTTTGCTTGGCATATAAGTCACCAGCTTGTGCAAGACCTCCTGGTCCCAGCCATTGCTTTGGGCTTATTTATCTGTCTTCTCTATTTCCCATCCCTGGTCTTCCCAATCAACAATACCTGGCCGTTTGGAACCCTGATTCCTGCTGGTTTGGGTCATTTATACAGTTAAATTGCCGTATGGATGTAAACAATCAGGCCCAGGGTCAGTGAGACGACTCAGCAAATAAGGACATTTGTTGCCAAGACTGAGGATGATTTCTCAGAACTGACCTTTTTTTTTTTTTTTTTTCTTTTTTTGGTTTTTCGAGACAGGGTTTCTCTGTGTCGTTTTGGTGTCTTTTCCTGGATTTCACTCTGTAGACCAGGCTGGCCTCGAACTCACAGAGATTCGCCTGGCTCTGCTTCCTGAGTGCTGGGATTAAAGGTGTGCGCCACCGCTGCCCGGCAATAAATCTTTGTTGATAAATTTGTAGAACATAAATGATAAACTGAAAATTTTGGAGACATTTGTGATAAACATATAATCAAAGAGCCAGAATGCAAACAGACAGAAAGAGTATTTTATTTAAACATGATTTTGTAAACCATCACACTGTGTACTTTTGAATTCAACAAGAACATTATCCCCACCCCCACCCCAGACTTACAGTGAGCCTTGTGCAAAGTCAAAGAGTTAATACAGGAACGAAGATAAACAAGGTAGAATTTATTTCTCAAAGTGTCAAACTGTGGTACTTGATACAAAGACACATAACCACCTGTACCATAAAAGTTTCCATGCCATAAAACATTAATTTATAACTTTAAATATATAGTAAAACACATTTATTTAAAAAAATCAGGATTAATTTCATTATAAACCAGTGAATTATCCAGAGGAATAATTATTAAAACTCACTAAAAACCAGCAAATATTGCAACCGAGGTAAAAATTTACATGTAAACAAAACTATCATTTATAAGGACCGCGGAGTGAAGAGAAGGTCTGGTGGCATTTTCTGAGCACTGCGTCACTCCTTGATGTTCTGAAGTAGCTTCAGCAGATGTGACTCAATGACCTGCTGAACTGCAAAGACAGGCCACCAAAGTCACAGCACAGAAACAAAGCAGAACCAAAGAAGTGAAGAGCCCAAAGTACAACACTGTTACGTAAATAATTTTTTATGAAAACATGTTTGAAAATCTTGCAAATACTGCCCACTTTTCCTCCAGAAACTATTAGAGTTTACAAAAAAGTACAATAAATGAATTCATTTCTTAACTTTATAGGAATCTGTTTACTTTGCACTCCATTAAAGCATATGTCTGGCGTTAGGATAACATAATGTTTTACGCATGAAACAATGAAAAAGGTTTGGACTCCCGCATGTACTATATATGAAGTTTTCCTAAAATGAAACTCAAGAGTTCTGAAATACTCACCACTTCTGTAGCCCAAAGCTACAGCTAAATCCATAGAGTTGTATCCAGAGTCTGTTTCAATTGTTGGGTCAGCTCCATTTTCTGTATCAAAACAGAACAATCTATATAAAGAAAATGCAAATGCAAATGTCTGTCTATTCCTGGCTCACATGCAAATGGCTGAACAGATTGTCAGCCAATCTGGAGGCATTTCCAACATGCTCACACAAAGACTGAGCACATGGGATACACAGAGTTCATTTGGTGAGCTGGAGAGGATACCCAAGCGTCTCTAGAGTAGTTGAAACTCATAAACAACTGGACAGAACTTATATATGAAGACACTGTGTCCAGAGAACACCAGAGTAGAGTCAAAGGTGACCTCCGATGTGAGCGAGTGGGAAGGGCAAAAGCTTCAAGTGCAGAGGCGGAGTGTGAGGGAACCGCCTCTCTCAGGGCAGCCCTGCCGTAACGAAAACCCAGGGGCAAGCGCCAGCAGGGTCATACAACCTAACAACAGGTAAGCTCTCCTAACAGGGAAATTTAAACTAAAATGCTCACAGGGCTCCTTCTAAATAACGACTATGTTCACCCGCTTACCTAACAGCATCTTTACACACTTCACGTGATTCCCATGGACAGCGTAAAGCAAAGGTGTCCCTCCGTTCTGAAGAAGGAAAAGGTCATCATCATTTTTCACTGAGCAAGAGTCAATCAAATGCTGCTATGAAACTGGGCGTGTAAAAGTAGTTTAAAATAATATTAATATTTTGTGAAAAATATTTAAGTCACAAGTAATTGAATTTATGACATTAAGTTGTTCATCTTAAGTAAGTACATTTTTCTTCCAAGTCCTTAATAAAGTTTATATCTTCCTGAAATCAATTAAATCCTAAAAATTATTACAATAATTGTATTTAATTAATGAATTAATTAATTTTTGAGGCAGGGTTTCAAGTAGCCCTGTGGCCTTTAAGTATTCATGAGGTCAAAGCTAACTTTGATCCTCCTGTCTCGACCTCCTGGGAGCTATTGCTGACCACCAAGCAGTTTATGAGGCACTGGGGATTCACACAGGACCACGGCGCTGGCCAGCACTCGAACAACTGAGGTGCGGCCTTGTTACGGCAGCTTTAAATTCGGTGTTGAGGACTCACCCAGTCATACTCGTTTACGTCCACTCCACAGGACCACGGCGCTGGCCAGCACTCTAACAACTGAGGTGCAGCCCTGTTACGGCAGCTTTAAATTCGGTGTTGAGGACTCACCCAGTCATACTCGTTTACGTCCACTCCACAGTCAAGCAGCATTTTCACAATGTCCGTGTAGCCTTTACTACAGGCCAGCGACAGGGCACTTTCTCGACCTTTTCCTAAAAGCTGGGGATCTGCACCCTGTCATGGAAGGGAACATAGAGGACTTTCAACGAACTTAAACAAGAACACTTGTCTTTGTCAGTATGATTACAGTTTAACACTGAGGTCAGGCCACGTTCTAGGGTTAATGAGGAAATAACAGAAACGTGATGGATGTGTTTGTTACCAAAACGGCCTGGATGCCTACCTTCCCCCTCCCTCCAGCTGCCTCAATCCTCATTCTCCTTCACTCTGGCAAAGGCCCAGCGGACAGTGCTCCTCCAGGAGCTCTTCCCTCCAGGACCTGTGGACAGCACTCCTCCAGGACCTGTGGACAGCACTCCTCCAGGAGCCCTTCCCTCCAGGACCTGTGGACAGCACTTCTGTTCCTGCTCCACTCAGAGGGGCTGGACATTCAGCTAGCTCTTCTCCCCGTTTCCTGTATGATGACCATTGCTTTCCCAGCTAGACCCAGGCTCCACAAGAACATCAAAGGTAGCCATTGATTTTGTACCCTCCATAAGTATGTATAGTTGGCTGCAGATATTAATATGCACTAAAGACTTAACTGAGCTCAAGAAACTACACACAGACATTTTCCTTACATTCTGAAGTAGGAACTCCACCACAGCTATTTGCCCGTGTGCCGCAGCCCACATCAGGGGAGTGAATCCTTCTTCATCCGTGTGATTGATAACATTTTCTATTTAAAAGAAAAGCAATTTTTGTGATCTAATTTAACAACCACATATTAATATCACTTTGAAAGCACTGGTATTCTAAAAACTTATGACTCAATGAAGTTCAATGAGATGACTTTTGTTTACTGAAGTCTGGATGTGTTATTGTGGTTTTCAGTCTGGACATGTTAAAATGTGCCTCACTGCACAAAGCTGGGTGGGTTCATGGAACACATTCTGTAAATCATAAACTACCATACACAGTATCATGTTAGGTACAAGGCTGGTAACACTGGTCTCAGGGACAAGAGACTTAAGGTAGAATCTTGGTCCTTTCATTTTCTAGTGGTTTGGGTCTGAGCAAGTGACTTAATTTCTGCTAAACACAGATCAATAGCTTGCTTATCTCAACACATACTTGGGAAGATCACAACGAACTGATACACAATAGCCCTTAGCATACTTGAATGTAGACTTAAAAACTTCGACAGCTTACAAAAGCTGCCTTCCATTCTAGCTAACTTGCAGCCTGTGATTTTCTTTCATTCCTGCAGTTGCTAGCATAATATGCAGACTGGATAATCTGAAACAGTATCACACAATTCTACCTTGAACCTCATCTTAGTCCCTGAATGTAGTCTAACAGTTATAAACTGCACAGCTTTCCCCCTACACTTATTTCGTAGGTTGAACATGAAATTTCTACTTTTTAAAAAATTTATTTTTATTTTTTTAATTATGTATGTGTTGGATGGGGTATGGGTGCACGTGAGTGCAGTGTTTGTGAAAACCAGGGGCTTCAGATTCCCCTGGGGTTACAGGTGGGCATAAGCCAGCTAATGTGGATGCTGGGACTCAAACTTGGATCCTGTACAAGAGCAGCACCAGTACTTAGGTTCTGAACCATCACTCCAGCCCTCAATATTTAAATATAAACAGAAATATATCCAAGTCTTATGAAAATAAAATTCTTGGATCATGCTCCCTGTAATCAACAATGATGGGACACCTACATTATAAAAAAAAAAAAAAAAAAAAAGCAACAGATGGGACTGGAGCACTGGCTGTTCTTTCAGAGGACTCGGGTTCAATTCTCAGCACCCACATGGCAGCTCACAACTGTCTGTAACTCCAGTTCCAGGGGATCTGACACCCTCACACAGACATAAATGAAGGCAAAACACCATTGCCATAAAAAAAAGCAACAGTTTTCTTGTTCTTTATCACACTAAAAGTATTTCATATGCATCAAAGATTATAAGAAAGGAAAACTAAGTTCCAGCATAAGAATGGGTGGCTTCTTTATAATCCTAGAATGGGGAATCTTTTCTAAGCAGGACATAAAACTTCAAAGTCAAAAAGGACACAAATTTACAATAAAAAATCTGAAGAGGTCACCCCAAAACGGAGAAACCGGGGAAACTATCTGCACGAAACAACAGAAGTCGGTTTCTTTTACTCTGGAGTTCCTATGACACAAATATACTGTGGGTAGTTCAGACAAAAAGAAACTCAAAGGGCTTCCAACTTAAACACAGCAATGGGATGTCTGGGAGGTACCACTTTCCCCAGATTAGTAAGAATAAAGCCCCACTGCGCCCAAGACAGTTTGGGGAACTGCAACTCCAACGCTAACGTGAGGACAAACGTGGTTAAAATGTACAAACAAGAAGGCAGAGGCCCAGGAGTGCTCTGTGGTAGAGCACTGGCCTGGCACATGTGAGGAGCTGACTCGACCTGGCATACCTATGCATGAAAATGTCCTCAGTGGAGATAAAGAATGCAGAGACCGCCAGCAAACATCTGTCACCCACCAGATGAACAGTCAGGAGCACAAACAGAAATCACAGCACAGACATGTGCACTATAGTGACAAAATATACAACAGCTGGGTGTGGAGGTGCATGTTTGTGATCCCAGCACCCAGGAGGAGGAGACAGGACTGTGAGTTTGAGCAACATAGTGAGACTCTCTCTCAATAAAAAAGATCTTGGGGCTGGAGAAATGGCGAGTACTTCACTGTTCTTGCAGAGGACCCAGGTTCCCAGCATCCACATGGTGGCTCGAACCATCCTAACTCCAGTTCTTGGGGATCCTCTTTTAATCTCACAGGCCCCAGGCATGCAAATGGTACACACACACATACAGGCAAAACATGCACACGCATTAAAAATAAAAAAACAACTTTGGTATGCTTTAGTAGAATACTCTCCAAAATATTAAATGAAAACAGACACACTGCAGTGTATGTAACATTTTCTTGCTTGTGTACCTAACAAAAGCACATGCATATTCTCAAATATAACCATAAATGGAAATGTTTTCTAGAAAAATTTCCTGAAAACACAAAACAACTTACAATGTGGGGGCTGGAGAGATGGTTCAGTGGCTAAGAGCACTGGCTGCTCTTCCAGAGGATCCGGGTTCAATTCCCAGCACCCCCACGTGGCAGCGTATAACTGCCTGTAACTCCAGTTTCAGGGGATCTGACAATTTCATACAGACATACATGCAGACAAAACATGAACGCACATGAAATAAAAATAAATAAATAATTAAAAACACCCTTACAATGTTTGTTTTGGGGAAAAGTAAAGGAAGCCAAAACTTTAAATCAAGTGATTTTCTTTTTTCTTTTTTTTTTTTTCTTCTTTATTGGTTTTTCGAGACAGGGTTTCTCTGTGTAGTTTTGGGGCCTGTCCTGTATCTCACTCTGTAGACCAGGCTGGCCTCAAACTCAGAGATCCGCCTGCCTCTGCCTCCCGAGTGCTGGAATTAAAGGCATGCGCCACCACCGCCTGGCAAATCAAGTGATTTTATTTGTATGGGTGTTGTGCCTTGTGTATATATACACATACAACATGTGTATCTGGTGCTCTTGTAGGCTAGAAAGAGGGCATCAAATCCCCTAGAGTTACGGACGGTCGTGAGCTGCCATATGGGTGCTGGGAACTAAACTTGGTCCTTTGGAAGAAGAGCTAGTGCTCTTAATCTCAGAGCTATCCTAAGGCCTCAAATTTTATAGTTTATATTACTTAAAATTTCCCTTTTTGCTATCCATTGGGTTATGTGTTTGGTGAGATTATATGACCTCTTTTGTCTTTTTTAGTTTCCTATACAAAAATAAAATAACAAATCTAATAAATTCAAACAAATATTTAAAATATAATACTTAAAACTAGGCTATTACCTTGTTCAATACGAGTAGCCAGGCAGAGCATTTCTCCCTGAGCTGCCAACTGGTGAACAGACAAGGCTGAAACAATATAATGATAAAATTATTCAAGTGCACCTTGTGGATACACAGCTACTGTCCCATGGCGAAGCCAGTGTCTTTTCCAAAACAAAACCAGCCTTATCATTTAAACCTAACAAAGTACCTCAGTGTTACAGGTAGTGTTCTCTGAGAACTGACTCATATGATATGACATCTGCAAATTACTATTTTGGGGCAAAATTTATCCTAAAGAGTAAATAAGGTACTTAATTTTTAACATGCTACTTCCATATTCAAACTTATGAAGGAGGCCCCAAAAGACACAACATTCCTTTTAGTTTTCTTAGTGATTCCACTGAAGAACTAACTTGTTTTTCCTGAGAGAGTATCTCACCATGATGCCCAGCTCAAAGCTGAGCATGTAGGCTCAAGCAATCCTCCCACCTCAACCTTCTGAGCAGCTGGAACCACAGGGATATACCACTACTCCCCAGCCCTTTAAACTCTAAGTACATGTATTTTTAAATTTATGCAACTGGGTATTTGCCGGCAGTGCCCATACAGGCCAAAGAGGGCCTCAGATCCCCTCTATTTGGAGCTACAGGTTGACAGCCAAGTAAGTGCTGGGAATTCAACCCATGACCTCTGGAAGAGCAACCAGTGCTCTTAACTGCTGAGCCATCTCTCCAGCCCCCTACATATTTGTGAGGTTGGATGGGTTTTCTTATCGTTAACAATGAATTCATAAATAGAAAACTGGCCTTGCAAGATTTGTGTGTGTGTGTGTTACTTTTAATTTTAGAGACAGTCTCATTATTGTCCTCCCTCATTCTCCTGAGTTCTGTGATTACAGGAGTGGAGGTTTAGCTGAGGCTAGTCTAGTCAGCATGTTAACTCCGGCTGGCTGATTAAGCATTTTATTCATAACATGGGGGACAGTCTTTAGCTTTTCATTTTTATTTTTTTTCAGCAGAGAAGTTCTATGGTTGGAATATTGTAAGACAATCTCTTTGAGAAGCACCTTTAAATAATACTGCCTTCAGAGGTATGATTGGGAAGTCTTAATCCATACAAGCAGCTGTGAAGCACACATATCTAAGAAAGCTAGAAATGGCCCACAGGTGGGATTGGGATGCTAGAGAAGAGTATCTTGGCTCAACTGCTGCAGCCCCCAATTCTGAAGTCGGAGGGATTTCAGATTTCACCAGGCTTTGGAATACAGACACGTTCCCATTACAGTGTCAAATGCAGTTACTATCATCTAACTGTTAGCTGGTTTTCTCTCATTCAAATACTCACGCTTCCCTGAACAGTTGTTAGCTTAGGTAGAGAAACTTTATATCCTATATGACTTTACATTCAAAGATTTTTAAAGGGTGATTTCATATTTATATACTAATGAAACATTTCAGTAGAAATTACTTAGTTTCTAAGTAATTTATATATTATATATATAATATATATATAAGTATAAAATATTTCTTGATCAGTGAAATAATATAAGTACATATTTACAATAATTATGTTCATATATAAGTTAAACATGAAACTCTAAGAACACAAAAACATTGATATCTTAACTTGTAAATAATTCACAGTAACTCACTTCTTTATGGTAAAACGACACAGGTTTTAATAATATTTTAAACTGTATTTGTCCTCACAGAGGTATAACAGAAAAGTCAAACATAAAAACACATGAAAAAGTTTCAACTTACTAAAGTGATTAATACATCATTTAAGCTTTCAAAACTGGAATGTTTATTTAGTGAAACTAGTATTTCAAAGCCAAACTCCTAATTTGTAATTGCATTAGCTAATTACACTAGCAGTCATATTTCAGTCCATTCTTAGCGCATACTTACAGTTTGCTAACAGAGGTGTGGTAGAGACCTCATTTCCCCTGTGCTTGTTGGTGAGGGTAGTTGACTGTTTTATGGGTGAGAAATGTTTTGTTGTAGAGGGGGTGTAGACATGCCTTACTTGAATTCCAGGAGAAGGAGATGTATGGATATTGCACTCAGCTAAATAAAACAAATTAAAATAGTATTTTAATGACAAAGCATTCTAATAAAAGTGTCAATGTTCATATGAAGCAATGTATGATGTTTAACAGCTTCAATTAAAGTGTTTATCAGGTGATACCAATTTTGTATAGTCTGTACTACTACAGTGTAAGTTCTACAAAGAAAATTATTAGTGTTGAAAAATTTTATTGAGACTAGTTTTAATATTAACAGATTACAAAGTAACTTTAAAGCATGTTGACAGATCATTGAATTAAAGTAGAAGTAGATATAAATTAGTCACAAAACAGGAGATATTAAAATAATTTTGTAAAAGAAAAGGAATAGGGTTGGGGATTTAGCTCAGTGGTAGAGCACTTGCCTAGCAAGCGCAAGGCCCTGGGTTCGATCCTCAGTTCAAAAAAAAAGAATATTTTTCTATTTTTTAAAAAGATACAACTAGGCTGGGTGGTGTTAGGACATGCCTTTAATCCCAGCACTCAGGAGGCAGAGGCAGGTGGATCTCTGTGAGTTCCAGGCCAGCATGATTTATAGAGCTAGTTCTAGGGCAGCCAGAGATACACAGAGAAACCCTGCCTCAAAAAACCAATAAATAGATAAATAAATAGATAGATAGATAGACAGACAGATACAACTAAGAATAACCAAATTAGCGAAATTGTAAATAAAGACCAGGCAAATATTTTATTTATTTATCGAGACAGGGTCTCACTCTGGATGGCCTGGAACTCACTATGCAGACTAGGCTGGCTCTGAATTCACCTGCCTTTGCCTCTCAAGTGCTGAGACTAACTAAAGGCATGCATCACTATACTGGCTTAGACAAGAAATATTTTTTAAAATTAATAGAAATTTAATGTTGGTTTCTTTGAGATTCTAGAAAATCTTTCTAAAAGATGACTTTCAAGCTTTTCCTCAACTCTGACCTCATGACAGAGAAAAACAGAACAAAATCAGACAAATGAAAGCGAATGTAGGGAGTTGTACCATAACTTTCAACCTTTAAATAAGACAGATGCCACCTCCAGGTCAGAGTTAACTTGATCTTGAATATTTTTACTATCCTCTTCATTTAAGGACTTCACAAATCGAGAACATACGTTCATATCAAATCGGTTTGGCAATATGAATTTCATTCCCATGGCAACACCCTGAGCTGACGCTTCTTCCGCATTTGGGTCCAGCTGGTGCTCTATTTTGATGTCTGGCATGCCAGAGAGACTGTAGCTGCTGGGACACTCTTCCACGATCAGCTGGGCCCCAATGTCCAGATTTGCTGACGTAGCCATGGCTTTAACAATTAAAACATTTCTTCATGGCTTCCTCTTGGTTTTTCAAGGGTGTTTTCCAGTGTATTCTTGGAATTGGGTTATTAAAGTATCTGAAAGAACAAATTTAGAAAATCTGAAGTAGCACATTAACTTATGTAAATGTTTACATGCAATCACTTTCAACCACACAACCAAACAGTGCTCTTTTAAACCTCTATCATAGAAAGTACACAGTATTCAGAGGTAGGTAACCTACCTATAAACTCAAGCTTTGCATTCACTAGCTGTGTGATGTGTATGAGTGAACCTGAGAAAGTCTCGTCTGTAAAAAGAGATCTCGTCATTAATTTACAGGATCTTGGCAGAGGACAAAGGAAATACAGTACACCTCCATCACTATGTTCCAACACATTTCCTATACCTGACGATTGCTTAAAGATCAGGCTCATGTTAAAACAATAAGCTAGTATTTGAGATTCATTTTTTAAAAATGCTGTTCCTTGTAAGTGGCTCCCAGTTTGAACTGAGATATAACCAATTTGTAGCCAAGTTGATTAGCACTATTCTCAGTAATACCCATGATTCAGTAAAGCACTTCACAAAATTTACTTTAAAAATTAGTTATTACACTTATTTATTTTGTTTGCATGTGTGTGGGAACACATGGACCACAGCAAGCATGTAGAAGTCAGAGGACAAATTTTAGGAGCTGGTTCTCCCTTCCATCATGTGTGTCTCAGGGACTGAACTCAAGTCATCAGGCTTGGCAGCAAGTGCCTTTACCCACTGAAGCATCTCTCTGGACCTACAAAATTTATATTTGAAGAGTCAAAAGTATATTTATCAGCTTTTACTCAGAGTAAGCACAAACAAGTTGATGTAATTTGTAATAAAAAATAAAATATGTAGATTATATATTGGTATCACAGGATATAAGATAGTCCCAAATATGTAGTTTCTTAAAACAGGAAGAAATGAATATCCAGTTAATTTTTGTCATGTGACAGCATATTGCACGTTGGACATTTTGAAAGGGTACTGGGTGAGCAATGATCACTTGGAATTAAGAGAAAAATTAATTGGTGCCATATAACCACTGTTCAGAGTTTTAAAATAATTTCAAAAGATTGATCCTGTTGGGCATGGTGGAGCACTAGAGAGCAGGAGAAATAGTCTTCCCCAGAGATGAGCATACCAACTGGTTATGTAATACCAAATAGTCCTGAAAATATACATATAAGTAACATTATACAAGCCAGGTGTGGTGGCACACACCTTTAATCTCAGTACTAGGAAGTCAGCAACAGGTGGATTTCTGTGAGTTTGATGCCAGCCTGGTCTACATAGAAAGTTCTAGGACAATCAGAGCTACATAATCGAGAGACCCTATCTCAAAAAAAGAAAAAAAATCTTTAAAAGCCTGGTGGTGGCCAGGCGGTGGTGGTGCGCCTTTAATCCCAGCACTCGGGAGGCAAGCAGGTCTTTGTGAGTTCGAGGACATCCTGGTCTACTGAGTGAGTTCCAGGAAAGCCAAGGGATACACAGAGAAACCTTGTTTCAAAAAACAAAACAAACACACAAAATCCTTTAAAAAAGATTGATCCTTATTACAATCTTCTGAGTAGAATGGGCGGGTAATTATGTTCAGGAAAAAGCTCCTGAATCCCGAGAAACATCTCCTGCTCTATTAACTCCAACACTGTGGCCACTAAATAAGCAGCAACAGAAGAATTCCAAACTTCCAGGGGAGAGAGGCAGACACACCATAGTCCGGAAAAGTATGGCATAACGAAGTTGTTACATTTTGTCAGAACGCAACAGGAACAGAAAGTTAGTTCAGTGACTCAATGTGAGACGGAGGAGTGGACAGAAGACTGGGTCTTTAAAAAGACACAGCATGAAGAACCATTTTGTCTAGGCATGGGGCCGGGTGAGAGCAACTCCCCTCCCCCCAGCTCTCTGAGGGGATGTCATCTTTTAACGCTTGCTATTCTCTTGACCGCTTCCTTTCTAGCTCCCACTAAGGGGAAAAATTGGCAGATGGAGACCACTTTTTTTTTTCTTTTATTTTTGAGACAAGGTCTCACTTTGTATTCGAGCTCGCTACATAGAGCCCGCTGGTCTAGAGCTCACTGTGTTATACCTACGTGCCTCTACCTCAGGAGTGCTGGGATTAAAGGCGAGCACAACCACACCGGGGCCAAGACCACTCTTAGGAGCCACCGCACACAAAACCTACCTGGTGCTACACAGCTATTT
>CABHPQ010158684.1:0-19089 GCA_902168405.1 Peromyscus aztecus
CCGGGTGCCTCTGCAAGTTCCCACGGGAGAGCGCCCCCAGCCGGCCAGGCTCGGATCGGCGGCCCAGGGAGGCGGTCTGCAGAAGCTTGGCTAGGGATCTAGTGCCCACGGGGGGGTGGGGGGGGTGGGAGGTGGCCGGCTTGGAGAGGCCACCTAAGGCTTCCTAAAGAGCCAGTAGCAACTGAGGGAGCCTTACCTCAGAGGGATACCGGGACTGAAACGCATTGCTCTGACCCTCTCTCCTCTATGAAGAGAGATACCTGTTTGAGGTGGCTCCTGGGAAGCATTTCCCAAAGCCACCACCTGTGGGAGGCAGGCTCACTGCCAGGACCAGACCTGGTACCCTAAAGCCTGAATCCCAAAGTCATTCTAGAGTTCAGGCAGTCCCAGAGGTAAAGAATTCACCTTTGTGTTACAACAGGAAACGAGGCGTATCTCTGCTTCTTGTGGGAGTCGTTTTGGCCTCCCGCAGTGAACAGTCCTGGATAAGCTGTTTCAAAACTGACCCACCTTTGGCAAAGACCATGCAAAGGAAAGCAAAAGTCTAAAGGCTCAGCTCTCTCTGCGCTGGAAAACAAAATCTGGGTCACAGCATGCTAGAAGATGGGCCTTCCTGGTAACCTCTCAAGAAGATACTGTGAGGTGAAAAGCCTTCCTACTCAGGCTCAGGCACTTGGGAAATGTCTAGAGTGTCGGTTTGGGCGTGTACAATCGTGTGCATTCAATGGGACCCTTCTCTGTGCCCATCGACGGCCCAGTGGGTAAAGTGCACAAGCTGAGTTTCTGCATTTGATCCTCAAGCCCCATGTAAGGAGCTGTGGTCTGTGCTGCACCCACCCACAAGCCCCGTGCTGGGAAGATGCAAACAGGAGGATCGGAGCCATCCCTGGGGCTTGCTGGCCTGGCCCACTGGTGAGCTCCAGGTTCAATGGGAGACCCTGACTCAAAACACAAGGTGGAGAGCAATTGAGGAAGACACTGAAGGCCAAGCTCTGGCCTCCACACCCATACACACACACACACACACACACACACACACACACACACACACATACACACACATATACACACACACTGAATGAATGAATGAATGAATGAATGTCTCCTTATAGGAGACAGCCTGTCAGAATCTCTGTGATCATGAGGGACAGTGGGTCTGACAGGTGGCCATGAGATATTCCTGCTTTTCCAGAGTTCTGTTCCCAGCAGCCACATGAAGTGGCTCAAAATCCTTTGTATTTCCAGATCCTGGGGACCCAACTCCCCTCTTCCAACTTACATACACATACAAATCTTTATTTTGAAAAACAGATTTTTGATCTCTGAAGACAGTGTTTTAATAACGTTCTATTCACCCATTGTATCTCGTCCCTTAAACAGTGATAGCCTCATGGACCTCAGCCAGTCACAGGATTATGGCTAGAGTTTGATCACATGTGTGATCTATTATTCCTTCATCTGTGAATTCAGCAAGTCACTATGGTATGTTGCATCTGAACTGGATAGGGGGACACGCTTTATTAAACTACTATTCAAGCAAAAGACTTGGGAAACATTACATTGTAGCCTGGGGACTCCGTGAACTTTACAAAGGAGAACCTTGACCCTGTGGAGTCACGTGTGGCTAGTGCTAGCAAGGAATCCTTTGAACGAATGGGAGAAGGGGAAAGGGGTGGTGGCCTGTGCAAAGGAGAATGCCATTCCCGCTGCCCCCGGTTTTTAACAAAGGGGTCGGAGTGAAGTGATGGCAGTGACATAACTAGACAGGAACAGTGGTAACGACCTAGACAGGAGCAGGACAAAATGCAAAGACAGAGAAGACGATGCATGCCCCCCCCCCCAAACAAAACAAAAGCAAAACAAAAAACCACTGACTCTTAAGATGAAGTTCAAGGATTAGCCACTGAAGTCCTCTTTAAGTCCTTGTTGGATCAGGGACATCTCACTTCTTCACCAAATGTTTTTATTAGTTAAAAACAAATTAAAATTAGTACCACTTAGCAAAAACAAATCAACGCTAATACCACACGTGGCAAGCATGATGATGGCTACTGGCTACTGGCCGGAAAGTCATTGAAAACCTTTTAAACAAACAGCTTCCTTGTGTTCCTATATTCCTAGGAAAGCAAAGAGTTACAGCATTGCTTCATAGAGGAAAGGGGGGTTTGGACTGCAGCCTTGAAGGAGCTGAGCCCCCCTCTTCCCACGCATCTTCACCCTATAATGTAAGCGCTACTAGGTAAGTTAATTATTAACTGTTAATAAAACAACAACAACAATAGCGGCCCCTTGCCATGGAGAGAAGCAATGTAGATTCCGAGGGTGACTTTCCTGCCTGGTTTATGGAAAGAGGCCTGTGTTCCTCCATCCACTCTTGGACCTGCAATCATGAGGGCAAGAATTCACACGCCCTTCACTTTGAGAACAATCTGAGCTGAGGCTATGTCGAAATTCGCTGCCCTGAACTAATTAGGAAAGAGGCTGCCTCCAGCAGCAGACAGATGTGTGAGAAAATGGAATGGCGTAAAGGGAAAGGTAAGCGGTACCTGAAAGCATAGTTAGCTAGAAGGTTCTGAGGAAAAACTAAGCAAGCAGTTATGAACATAGAGGACCAAGAAAAGATGAGACAATGTCAGCAAAGTGGGTGGCCCTGTGCAGAACATCTCAGCCTTGTGCTAACAAGTTCAAAGGGAAAATCATAGAGGCAATCATAAATTCCCCAAACTCAAAAGTCAAAATGAACATGTGCCCATTTAGATTGAGAAAACTATATTTTGTACGAAGTAGAACTCTATTACATACGGAGTAAAAACTTCACCCATGGTTATCAGAACACCACTTTACTCTGCACAGTTTTGCTCCCCAAAGTGACCAATTTGAAAATAAGTAATGGGGAGAATTTTTTCCTATCATATGTGAAAATACATTACAAAGCCATTCTTGCAGTACATGGCATAAAATATAGAGACTAAGTGCAGAGAATGACAAACTGCTGAATTCTCAACCCTAAATGAAACATCCATGGCACACCCCTTTCCCCCAAGGCTTAGAGACCATTGCAGGGGGTGGAGAGTAAAGAGGACTGTGAGAGGCAGAGTTCGTGGTTACTACAGGGAAACAGTGTCTTATGGACAGAGCAGAGCAGTTGCCTGTGTGAACTTGCAGGAGTAGAGACCCTGTGTATAAGATCTGTACAAGCTCAAGCCAGACCAAATCCCAGCACAGAGGGGAGGTGGGCATAGAGTTCCACCCCTAGCTAAGGAGGTGGGAGCATTGGTGGATGAGGGAGGAGGAGGAGTCAATTTGCTTTAAGACTGTAGCCCACGGCAAGTTAACCGTTCCCAGAGGGCGGCCACACATCCAAGAACATATGGGGAGCACAAATTGGACTTGACGGATGTAAAAAGAACAACAACAAAAAGAGAGGACACGAAGTTGGGTGGGAGGGAAGGGAGAGTGGAAAGAATTGGGAGAGGGGTGAATATGATCATAATATACTTTACAAGATTCTCAAACTAATAATTTAAAAAATAATAGCTAGTGTACCTACACATCCTGTTGAGAATAAAGATACTTGTATTTGAAGAAGCTGCCATCTTAAATCAATAAAAGTAAGATAATCCTGATGTTGATCCAAGTCACTGATGGGGGCAGGGGTAGATCGTCACCACTGTAAGGTTCACATACATAGAGAATGATTTAGTGGGGTCCAGAAAGATGTGCAGCAGTTAGGAGCGCTGACTGCTCTTCCAGAGGACTGTAGCTTGGCTCCCAGCATTTATGTGAAATGGCTCACAGCCACCTGTAACTCCAACTCCAGATTATCTAATTCCCTCTTCTGGCCTACTTGGGAACCTTCATGCAAATAATAGATACAGACATATACATATAAATAAAAATAAATGCAAATCTTTATAAAATAATTTGTCAAAACAGCCATGAAATAATTAGAAAAATAGTAATACTTATTTCAAGTTTAGAGAGAACTTCTTAAAAATAACAAGGTAAAACATCACAGGAAATAGTCATTGATTTTGCTACATACAAATAGATATATATGTATGTAACAAAAATAAATCTATTTTTGTCAATAAAATGATTCCTAATGATATTCTGCTATCTGATCCCTGGAGCTGGAATTACAGGCATTTGAGAGCCTGTTCTGGGAACTGAACTTGGGTCCTCTGGGAGAGTGGTAAATGTTCTTAATCTCTCTTGAGCCATCTCTCCAGCCCCAAGAACTTCTAATAGTTAAAAAAATTAATATCAAAACAAAATTAATCAAGTATACCAACAATTGGAAGAAAAGTGGCCAAAAATATATGAAAATATATTTCAACAGGTCTAACTGTGAAAGTAAAAACTAAAATGAAAGGTTACTTCTTAGCTTCCAAACTGGCGAACTGCTTTTGATCAGCATGAGGACTGATCTGGGCTTCATCAAGCGTGTTCATACATACTTTGCCTAGCTCCTTCTCTCGCACTCCTGGCCCATCTCCCCACACTCTCCCCTTGGCCCCCTTCCTTTCCTGCAGCCCCCATTTTCATATCATGTGGATGGTTTCATGACTTATACCCCCACACACATACATAAAAACTAAGATCTAGGATCCACACATGAGAGAAAATATCTGGTATTTCTTTCTAAGTGTGAGAGACTTAGAAATAATAATTTCCAGTTCCATCCAGTTTCAGGAAAGTGTCACTCTTTTGTTTTTCTTTACAGCTGAATAAAATTCCATCATGTTGCTGCACCTACCGTATTTTCTTTGTACATTTATCGGTTGGTGGCTATCTCAGAGGGCTCCTTTTTCTTGCCATGGTGAATGCTGCAGAGGTTTACAGAAGTTTTTTTATTACGGAGGTTCCCCACTACTGACTAAGATTTGAAGGGAATGTGTAACTTCAGGCATTGTTGGTGGGAGTAGAAATTAGTTTGATGGTTCTGGTGGGTAATTTGCAGTACATTGCGTTCATTCTCCGAGGTACGTGTTTAAGTGAGGTGTGCCTTGAGGTCAGTGTCGGCTAAGCAGCAGCGTGGATCTGTGGTCACCGCCACAGATGGAAGTCAGGGACTGGGAGAAAGTCCTGGGGCAAAGGAAGTGCTTTTTTATTGTTCTTAAGGCCGTATCACTAGGCCTCTGATGGTGCCGGTCAATCAATGGACATGCAGAAGTGTACACTCACTCAGAAAAATGGAGAAGCTTAGGTGTGGATACTTTAGCCAAGGCTTTAACTTCTCCTTTACAGATCCACAAAAATAAAATAGAAAAGAATTGTTTTGTGTTTAAGTAAGCCCAGAAATTCAATAATCACAAAGGGAAGGTTGGAAGTGGTAACAAAGCATTGTTTCTCTGACATCTTTTTGCATACATATGTGTATAAAATATTAATGGTACATTGTTATAACTTATGAAGTCTACATATGAGGAAACAGGGACATAATCCAGAACTCTAACCATGGCCACACCATTTGACTGTGTAATTTTACATTTGGGAGTTATCCCACAGACACCTCCACTACAGACTCGTGAAGACTTTAACATGTATGTAAACATTTCAGGATGCCATACATAATTAATATGCTTCAAACAACACAAATATCAAAACTGTTCAATATATTTCCATTCATTAATAGAATATACTAGTATTCAGGCATAGAAATTATGTTTCCTAGAACAGATAACAAAAAGAATATATTTATCACTTCATATGATATTTTTAGGAAAAGGCAGAAAACAACTATATAATCAGTTTTGTTTGCTTTTATCATGTGATTTCTGAATGAACAAATACTGCAAATCAATATCCTGTTTGTGTGAACTTATATAATTCAAAGATAGGACTGTGTGTGTGTGTGTGTGTGTGTTACTTCCTAAATATTTGTATAGATAGGTTGATAGATAGATGATAGATAGATGGATAGATAGATAGATGGATGGATGGATAGATAAATAGATAGATAGATAGATAGATAGATAGATAGATAGATAGATAGATGTATACATACATACATACATAGGTAGGTAGGTAGATAGATGATTGATAGACCGACAGATAGATAGACGTTATACAGGTGTTTCCTGAAGACTGTACACGAATCCATAGCTGTCGCCACCCTCATGACACTTTCATGGGATCATGGGATTGAGCCCATTTACAAGCCTTTGTGGAAAGAAGAAGGCAGCTCATGAGATCCCTGGGACTCACCAGCCTGGATGAGATCTGCCTGAGACCCTCCTCTCCCTGGGGTTTATTTAAATAATATAAGTAAATGACTGGCTTGGAGAGGGGAGTCTCATGGGGTGCTGCTGCCTATGGTTGCACAGGGACTTCCCAGTGAAGCTGCCTGTCAGTAACGTTTGTTACTACTAGTAATCCTGGTAAACTCCTTGGTTCTCCTAACTGTAACCCTTCCTGAGGCCTTTTCTGCTTTCTCTGGATGAATACGGATAAATTTCTCTTTGGGCCTCCCCAAGAAAATCCTGCAGGAGTGGGGAACTCTAAATAAATATAGTCACTCCTTTTCAAATATAGATATAAACAGTTATAAAGAAATTATAAGGCATCTAAAGTGTCAGGGTAGAGCCCAATACTTTGTATAAATAGTGTCTAAAAAGAGGAGCCGTCTGATGAAGAAGCGATGGCTTGTTGTATGTTAAATTGTGCATGAAACCAGACCCTGAGCTGAACTTCCTGTCTCACTCACTTGCCCCTGGAGAACTGGTGTAGTACGCCTGTGCTTGACATGACCTCTGTCATGTGATCCCCAAAGGAAAGATCCTTTATAGATAAGTTGGCCTTGGGGACTGTGGACAAGAGATGACAATCGGCCACCACCAAGGGAAGCATGCTCCAGAAATTCGCTCGGATAACGGCCCCCCATGCAGGCTTTATCTTGGCAGCCACTTCACCGCTTCCAGGGGCGAAGAGCTCACAATGTAGTTTCCTTTGGTTGGCTATCTTTTGCTTCCCTGGGACTCTTCAGTTCCACCAGGCCAAGCGAAACCAGGAAACGCAACAGCAGCAAACGAACAACCAATCATTTGAGAAAAAGAACAGAGAGAACGAACTCATCCTACCCACAGCTGCGGAGTTACAGGGAGACTGCCCCAACTCCAGCAGAAAAAAAAATCCTAAATAAAACAAGGTCTGTGGTTTGAAAAATCAAGTTCTCCAGAGCTTCAAAGGCCATGGCTTTAATCCACGACGGAGACAAGATGAAGAGCAAACCATCTTCCCAGAGTTTCCTTCACTGGGGAAGAGAATTTGATGTGAGAAAGAAACAGGAAAAAAATCATATAAACTGTGGCCACGGGACCACTACCACCTCACTGCCAATTATCTAAGACACTGACAATCCTCTTTAAGTGTAGGAACACAGGACTCATATAATAGATTGTGTTCTAACATATTCTCTGTGTTGTCCCAGGATAAAATAAACTTCTTTGTGCATTGTTGTCAAACTTCCCCCCATCTGCCTTATTGTGGCAAAAGGTGGGGTTGGGGTGGGTTGAGCTTTACTAACCTACACAGGGCTTATTTTATTCTTTTCCCTTAACCCGACGGCAGCTATACCAGCTCCTGCCTAAATCCAAGGATGAAGAGGCCATGGAACCCATGCAGCTTTGAACTGACTTCCTCAGCTACGAAGGTTTGGGAAACATTGGTCATCATGAGCCAGTCTGCTACATCCTGACTAGACAGAGGGGGAAGTGTGCCCTGCCTTCCAACTGCAGCTTCAACAGGACACATGGCTGTGTGTTTCATGGCATAGTACTATGGAAACTGGCAACATGGCAGACTAGACCCAGGGGAGACCAGGCCAATGCCTGAGGATTCTGTGGGTCCCAGGAGTGGTGGAAAGTAGCACAGAAGACAGTTATCTGCTGCTAGTAAGGACCTGGGGAAATGCCAGCAGCAGATGCAATGGGGACAGGGACCAGAACCCAAAGATTAGGAGAAGGAAACGATCCTCAGAAGAATGAAGGGAACATGCTGTTCATAACCCATCTGCTGCTTGCCAACATCTAGACTCTATAAAGTCACTTCAGAACTTGAATGCCACAACATGGAGAACACGGGATGGAACTGCTGAACTTTCCTTAGTTTGCCCAGAGAGTGACAAGTCATGTCAGTGACAGAAATAAGAGATGTAAGAGAGATTCTAGGTCCAGTATAAGAAAAATAGTATTGCGTTTGCCTACCTAAATTTTCAGCCTAAGAAGTGTATGCCTCATACCAAAAAAACTTTCAGAAAGAGTGATGGCGCTAACGACTGCAGCCTACTAAAAGTTCACTCAAAAATGAAGCCAAGTCTGGACCACAGCAGCATATACCTTATATAATGAGCTGTCTTCTCCCAAACCTCATACTCCAGCTATGACTAGATATTTGCCTTGCCTGAGGCAGTCAACAAGAACCTGCTACTAGCAACACTTTCAGCTGTACAAATATTTGTTCTGGTAAACCTAAAAGAGAAAAAGGAAATACTTGTAAACAAACCCTGCTAGAGTTTTCTGCCTTCTGTGTATTCAATGTTTTTCCTTGTTTTGCAACAGAAAGTTGTAACATGATCCTGACATTCTTGTCTCTGGGATTGATTTTTTTTTAAAGTTAGATCTGATGGATCCTGGCCAAATTAATATTTAATGTTCTTGTGTAATTCGAATAATAACACAGCAGACTAACATGAATACACTATAAAAACAATCTGAGCTGTTGCTCTTCAGTCCGCTTAAAATGCAGGGTTTATTCATTTGAAATGGAAGTCAACAGCTAAACAGTTTTTTGTGTTCTCTTTAATGTAAAAAGTTTTTTGAAATAAAAAGTCAAATAAAGCAGAATTCTGTAATATTGAAAATAAAACATTGTAACAATGGTATCACATGATTTTATGCTTTGTTTTGCTATTATTAATAGTTTACTTGCCACCACCAACAAAAAACACATGTCATTATAAATACCTTGCTATAATAGAAGCTTTTCTAAGAGGCTCAAATCTTAGTTTCATATTAATTACTTCGATGAGGCTTAGTTTGATTATGTTGTGTTGTGATCAGACCAGAAATAGTGGAGATAAATCACAGTGGAGGAGGAAGTAAAAAAAAAAAATAGTAAGAAGCATAATGATCTGTGTACTTGATAATAAACAAATAATAAAAATGAAAACCAGAAAAGAAAAATAAAAACTGTTATAGGGCTTTATCATAGAAATATCACTTAAAGTAACTATGATTCTTAAGCCTCACAGTCAAGTTCAAAAGTCACAGTGTCACCAGGCATGACAGTGCATGCCTTTAATCTCAGCAGTTGGGAGGCAGAGGCAGGCAGCTTTCTCAGTTTAAGGCTAACTGGTCTACAGAGCAAGATTCAGGACAGCCAGAGCTACACAGAGAAACACTGTTTTGAAAAACAAAAACAAACAAACAAACAACAACAAAAACCCCTACAGTGTCTTCTATAATATTTACTAATTAAACTTCACCCAGTTTCCCTCAGTCTCCACAACTATAGTGTCTACTTTCAAGTGCAATGATAATTAAAATAACTGGTATGCAATATCTTATTACCAGAGAAATGCTGCTAAAGAAAGGATCAACTCATCAAATAAGACTTTTAAAATACATGAGATAAAAATTAGCTAAAGTGAGAAATAAGATACCTGTAAATGATTGGAGATTCTGGCATTTCTTAGTAATTGACAGTAAAAGCAGGCAAAAATCAGTGTATAGAATACTTGATTTAACCTAACTGGCGTTCACAAAACAGTATCAATTACAAAATACACACACATGAAACAGTCACCAAAACACAGGCACATGCAACAGCCATCACAATACACCACATTTTGAATCACAAAATGAATTTCAATACGCCTAAGAGTTAAAATTATTCTCTGGCTAAATTTGCAGTAAGGTAAAGTGAAAACAAAATCTAGGGTCTAGAAAATCCCCAGATATTTGGAAAATTAAGCTCATGCATATAATAAGCCATGATCCAAAAAAAATATCACCAGAGAATTTAGCAAATATTGTGAACCAAACATATGAAAAATTTTGGGGACCCTGTCTTGAAGGGAAGCAGGAACGAGCCAGTGTGCAGTATGTGAGTCCATCTCCTTTATATGACATGACAAAAGCCTGGTCACAGAGCAGATTCGTATTCAGCGAGTCTGGACTGTGGGGCCAAGAGCCTGCTGCACTCCACTAGGCTATCAGACATTGTCTGTGTACTAGAGTGTGTTGACGTGTGAGCTATGCTGTCCTGATCTTTGGGTGGGAATAAGACTAACATGCGCTTGTGAGACACAGAGAGAACACAGGATGCTATCACTTGGGAAAACACAAAGGTTAGAGCTTCCATGAAGATCTGTCAGCCTGAAGCAGGTTTGAAGGAGGCTTTGCTTCAGGGTCCTTCTTGGTCCTTCTTGAGGGCAAAGTGATTCATGAGGGGGGCACTGCACGAGGCCCAGAGTGAATAGGAAGGGGTGAGCAGCTCTCTACAAATGAGATACTATCCTCCGAGGGTAACTTCAGGTAGCTTGATCCTGGCATGAGGTTGGTAAATAATGAGAAGCCCAGAAAAGTCTCTTGTGAGAGAAAGACACAGCAACTGAATATTTGAGACCAAAGATCCAACGTCAGTCAAGACAGTATCACACATAGTACTACACCTTTCTTTTGTTCCTAACCTCCTCCAGGTATATTAGAACCATAGTCCCAGGCCACATGCACCCCAGGATAGCTGTAAATGTGGCCAACAGAAAATGGTAGATAAACTCACCTAAAACATCATGAAGCCTTTGCAACTATTTTTTGTATCTCAGTTGCATGGTCCTTGAGCGGGAACTGTGTAGATGACAAAGTTGTATCACGGTGTCTAAGGAATGGATACAGTCTCAGGCAAGAAGAGAAGCCTCAAACCTCCAGATGCCTCTCTGACTTTAGACTTCCTAGCTGGGAAAACTCAAGCATTGGAACGAGAGAATTTTCAAATGTTGAGTGAAATTCAGGGATGTTATGATCATAATAGGCAGCACATTACAGTTCTAAAATGAGACAGATCTTTTGCCTAAAACTAACCACAAGATGCCTAATTACCTAATGATGATTAGAACATGTATAAGGCCTGTCAGGTTTTCACTGGAAAAGGCAATGAATTTCAGTGAGCAAGTGGAGATTTAATTTATCTTCTGTTCATATTGTATTGAGTTCATCTTCTTTAAGAAACTGATGCTTTAGGAAGCCGCTTTTGAAAGAAAGGAGGTCAGTATAAAAAAATTGAAGTGAAAACTTGACTTGTTAAACTACATAGGGAAACACTTGAGTTTCTAAATAGCTGGAGATAGACTTAAGGAACTGAAAGGCATGTCTGGGGAGTTCATTATGCTGCAGAGACAGCAAGGGGCGGGAGTGTGAAAAGGAGGTCAAGAGAGATGGAAGTGAGCATGAAAGAATTCACCACACTTGTGGTCAGACATAGAAAGCAAGATGCAAGACTAGATCCAAAGGCAGAGCGAATATCTTCAAAAAGACTTGATTAGATGTTTTACCAAACTGGGGCAAGCACGCATTTCCAGATTCCAGAAGTCTAACGTTCAAGCGGTTGCACTCAGGGTACACTTCCATACTCACAAACTGAAATTTCTAAGATAAGCAGACCGGCCAGGCGGTGGTGGCGCACGCCTTTAATCCCAGCACTTGGGAGGCAGAGCCAGGCGGATCTCTGTGAATTCGAGGTCAGCCTGGGCTACAGAGCAAGATCCAGGACAGGCGCAAAGCTACACAGAGAAACACTGGCTCAAAATAAACAAAACAAAACAAAACAAAAAAAGATAAGCAAACAATATTACCAATTAATGAGAAAAGACAGATTAGTTGATCTGATCACAGACTTGGCAGCAATAGAGGCCAGGAAAAAATGGAACATCATTCCAAAATTTAATTTCTATCCAAAGAAGCATTGGAAACTGGGGGCTATTTATTTTAGTGAGGATCAAGCCTCAATTAAAAAAAAAAAAGGAAGGAAGGAAGGAAGGAAATGACCCCAAAAGAAGAAGCGGTCTGCAGAGAGCATTGTCCTTGTGGTAAGTGATGAGCGAGTGGGTAAATGTGAGTCCACACTGGCTGCAGCAACAAGAGGCAGAAATCACAGTGCAGGAAGGAAGAAGAGAACTAACTTTACACAAGAAAAGCGTGTAATAGAGAGGAGGTGAGGATGAGGGTGAACCTGGGCTAAAGGTCCGAGATCTGTGGCTGACAAACTGATTGCGTTTAGAGTTTTCTGAGCCAAGTAAAAAAATGACAAGATTGAGTAAGTACTAAAAGAAAGGACGCTTAGGGGAACACAAAAACAAACAAACAAAAATGCACTGATCCAGTAAAAGGCAAGGGGAGGAGAAAGGACCAAGAAAAAAAAAGCATGATTTACAAAAAATACAGATGAAGATTGCAGAAGTAAGTCAAACACAGAAGCAATCACCATAGAGTTAATGGACAGTCTGCTACATTCAAATAAGTGTCTCGGGGCTGGCAAGATGACGCCATGGTACCAGTACTTGCCACTAAGCCTCAACCCTGACTTGGATCCTCGGGACCAGCAAGATGGAAAAAGAGAACCACCCCCAGTTGTCCTCTGACCTCCACACATACGCCCTGGCACATTCACATTCCCCCAAATACACACACACACACACACACACACACACACACACACACACACACACAAACAAATAAATAAATAGCATGTAAACCAACAAATCCACACATACCCCTGGCACACTCACATCACCCTAAATGCCCCCCCCCACACACACACAAATCATTCAGTCAATAAATCAATAAATAAATAGCATGTGAACCAACAAGTCCAGCTACATGTTATTCCAATGAGACATATTCAAATTATAATATGAAAATTAATATTAAGTAAACACCAAAGAAAGTTTATGTAACTGATATCAAATGAAAGCGACATCATAGCAAAAAGTGTTGTTTGAAATAAAGAAAAGCATCGTTTTGCCTATAAAACCATCATTTCACAACCTGCTTCTCACCCTTTAAGAAAATACTCCTGTCTTACCTTACAAACAATCATTATAAAACTACTAAGTCCAGTTCCTTTCTCGCTCTGGCTGATTAACCCCATGACGATGGAGCAGGTGTAAAGTCGCTTATCTTTTAGCAATGTCAAGACAGATGGCTCCTGTTCAACACTTGCATTGTTTCATTTACTACACAGGATACACAAAGCAGCCAAAGGAATTTAGATTAAAGCAGGGGCTTGCTCCCTGCAGGTTGAGGGCATTGACTCCAGTGTATGGACAATGATGTTAAATATTACTCAAGATAAACCTGAATTTCCAGGTGTAACATCGGGTAGTCTCGGGAGCTGAGGCCTGTGCTAGCTTCCAGATACATCTTTTACAATTAACACTCACATCCAGCTACTTTCTCCCTTCTTTCTGTTTGTAGATGAGGAGTTACCCCATGTACGGGATAGGGCTGATGATAAACTCTCAATGTTACTGTGAGGATAAAGCTAAATGATGTACATGAAACCCCTCTAAAAGCCTTTCAGTGCTTGCTGTGTGGGTGTGAGATATTATCTACATTGTGCCATGCTCCTACGACCGATTGCGGACGTTAAAAACCACTATTTCTTGAATGCCTCTGTGAAATCTCAGTTATCTGTTATGTGACTTCTCTAACTTTTAAGAGCAAAACTGGTGTCATTTATGTATTTATTCAAATATAAAGCAAACAACGGCCAAGTGAAACGTCCTTACCACTCCCTTTCTATCCCTGGATGTGCACGCAGGCCTAGAGCAGCATCTGTCTCCAAAGAGGGGGGACAGTAGTCTGGGTGCTTCGGGTAAATGAATGTCTTCCACTTCCTCCTCCTCCTCCTCCTCCTCCTCCTCCTCCTCCTCCTCCTCGATGTTCCCTGAGCCGTGCAGGGGCAGGGGTGGGGTGTCTCACTTAGGCCTGAGAGTTCGTTCACAGTCACTTTTTCTCAGCAATTTGACCACCTGCCTGCCCATCACTTCATTGACTACTACCGGCTGCAGAAAAGAAGCTTCTCTGACCAAGGTTGTCCATAGGTAACTTTCCAGTAGCCACATCCTTAAAGAAGAATGATTCACTCTCCCCCGAAGCTGCCAAGGCCAACAGCTCCTCAGTAAGGGAGGATTCCTTAAGAGCTCCTCCCCCACTCATGGTGGGGTGGGATCCTGTGCAGGCAAGCACAGGTGCTGTGAGTTCATGAGTATGAGATCCATGCTCTGTGTGTAAGACAGTGTTTCACAGGACTCTTCTCCATCCTCTCACCCCACCCCCCACATCAATGCACATGCTGCAGCATCAATTAAACTCAGTAATTAAAAAAAAAGTTAAGAGGGAGATGTGTTGTGGGAGACATCTGGGACAGTTAGAGATGGAAATGGGGGTGGATATGCTCACATTTCATTGTGTACATGTATGAGATCCCAAAGAATAAATTTAAAGTGTTTTTCTTAGTGATGGGTTTTATAACTCTGGTTAACATGGCTCCATTGGTTTTCCCTTGCCTCACTGCATTTGGTCCTTCAGTTTTGTTAGGCAATCCTGAGTTCTTGAGATAGACTGCATGAATCTGAAGCAAACAACAGAAAATGAATGAATGAATTACTTTTAAAAACAATACATATTGCAATGCTAACCTGATCATTGGCTGATTGGCTTGGAGAAGTCAGGAAGGAGCTTGTCTTACCTGGCTGGATCCTGAACTCAGTGTAGAAGGGAATTGTTCATATAAGGAGATCAGAGCACTGTATACCTATGACCAGAGCACCACCAGGAAGTTGACATCATGTCAATCAAATGACGAAGAGGAACCATCACAATGAGGGTGGACCAATAGCATTGGATAGTTCACCCTGGGAAGGATACGTGAATCCTGCTCAAGCTGCACAGCCTCAAGCTGGTAAATATCAACCAATGAAAATTAAAGTGTTACATATGTGAACCAATGACCAGTTACTAAAAAAAAAAAAAAAAACTCTATGCAATGAAAAATAAAGTCTCAAGAGCTATCTCAGATTAAAGAAGACCAAAGGATAATGAGAATTATTGAACCAAGTGATAACATTGGGTTATAGATTTGATATGATAAAAGCAAGTTTAAAGTGCCTGAGCTGGATCATGGCACCCTGATTAGACAAGGGATTAATCTTGAGCTTAGGAAAGACACACAGGAGCATCCAGGCATCCCCTTCGTAGGTATGATACTTAAACTATGTCCCTTTCAGTCCAGTCAGCCTTACCTCAGAATCTTCAGAAAAGTAAATTTTGCAAATTGGCGAGGTCCCATGGAGCTGGTCCTCTGAAAAATGCATTTACCAGGAAACATGGACAGCTACTGACTTCGCTGGTGATGGTACACTGCATGGAAGCATGGACAGACTGTGAGCACTGTTAAAACACGTCATGATGCTGGCTCAGCTGACTCTAGCCAGTGGCAAGAACCGTAAGCTGAGTCCAGTTCTTATGGGTGGAGCAATAATCTCTTCTCGCTCTCAACTACTTGGTGACTCATTGTTCATGCCAGAAACATCACCGCAGGAGAATGCAATTTTTTAAGTTTCTTATTAGCATGTATCAATCATCCATAATAATAGGTTTGGGTGTGACAGTTTCATATGTGTATACAATGTATTTTGATCTTAGTTACCTCCCCCTACCCCCCACCGTCATCCTCTTCTTTCTCCTCCCCAACTCCCACTGATCCACTTCCTCTGTCCAATTAGTTCCCCAACTCCCACCCCTAGTTTTTCATTGTTATTGTTTTTGTGTGAACCAAGGTTCCTTACAGAGGTGCGGGCAGCTTACCAGTGTCTACACCACTGAAGAAATGCCTCCTTCTCCCCTGGCAACCTTCAACTGCTGTGAATCTTCAAGGAGGGCAGGGTTTGGTGACATCCTCCGTCCCCACCCCCAGCAGCAATGATGCTGTTTTTCAAAGGAGTAAGTGTCTAAATTGTGCGTGTGCTGACTTTTGACACACTAGTCGGAACTGCCACACTGACTTACTTTGAAGGATTGGGAGGGAAGTGATGGTTTGTCTGTCCACACATAATTTAAACTACATTTGGAGATAGATACTAGGTGAATAAGGATGCTGTAGGCATCTGAGATAGCCTTTTCAAACTGCTTCTCACAATTCGTGCACAAATCAGCCTTAGTGCTTCAGGTTTTATCTCGGTTCACCCAATGACATGTCATGTATTGTTTTCAAAGCTTGCCTCGCACACTTCTCCTGGACATTCTATTGACCCGAGAACACTGTGGCTCTCAAGGAGGGCTGCTTGGGTCTCACCTGGCTCTAGCAGTTATCTTGTGTGACCCTGAACATGTTACTGGGCCTCTCTGTCCTCTCCATTTTATTATCTGTGCCCTACAGATAAAGATTTCAAGTCCCAAAGCAACCTCCCAACTTGTCTAAATCACCAAGCAACTGAGCATTAGGCTGGGAGCTTCTGGGGCCTTTGACTCCTCCATAAAGGTAAGACATGATCTGATATCCGTCAGCCCCAGAGTGCCTAGTGTTGTCTGAAAACACAAGTCATCCCTCCCGGAGAGCAAGCTTATGATTTTCCTGCCATTCAGCTACAATGAAGCATTTCCTCACAAGGGCAGACAGCTGAAAGAGAAGGAAGGAGCTGGCTTCCATGACAGAACCCTTGACCTTGGAACCAACCTTCACCACCTCCTCAGTGCTTGGTTTTGCTCCATTAAAATGGAAATTTTGCTGGGTATGTGTGTGTGCGTGTGCGTGCGTGCGTGCGTGCGTGCGTGTGCGCGTGTATAGGCCAGAGGTCAGTGTGGAGTGTCTTTCTTCATTAATTGGGAAAGCCTCTCACTGAACTGGGGCTTACCAACTGGCTAGAGTGGCTGGCCGGTGAGCCCCAGTATCTACCTGTATGCACTCCTGACACATCCCACCACTCCCAGCACAGTGGCTATCGGTACATGGCCACCATTCACAGCCTTGGAAAGTGGATGCTTCTCCCTTACATTTGTTAGGACAAATATCAATAAAACATGCAGACGTTAGGGAGTTAAAGCAAACATAGCAACTAAAAATGTACGTTGTCTGTGCATGGTGGCACACACCTGTGATCCCTGCTCTTAGAGGCTGAGTCAAGAAGATGGCTGTGAGTTTGAGACTAGCCTGAACTATATAATGAGTTCTAGGCCAATCGGGGCTACAGCATGGACCCTGTCTCAAATAATAAGATAACAAAACAAAACAGCTTTGTTGAAGGCCTGCCCCTCTCCAGGAACTTTCTGAAGCATATGAATGAGAGACAGAACACAGTGTCTGCTGCAGGCTGAGTAATGGTCCCTCGAACAGCAAGGATGCTGATGCAGTCAAAATGTGTTAATATGTTTCAATTACTTTCCCCATTATACTTTTAAAGTTTTGTTTCCCCTCCTGATTTTATGAAGGTTTTTGTTGTTGTTTTGTCTTGCTTTTCATAGTGAGCTCTATCTGGATTTTGGGGGTGCTTTTGAAGGGAGAGGACAGTGAAGAGTGTTTCAAGACAGGGTTTCTCTGCATTGGTCTGGCTGTCCTGGAACTTGCTTTGTAAAGCAGACTGGCCTTGAACTCACAGAGATCCACCTGCTTCTACCTCCCCCATGCTGGGATTAAAGGTTACTCTATCTGGTTTTTAAAAATGGTCTCTTGCAGTCTTGAACCCAGAAAGTCCTTCCTGACTCCTGGGCAGATCAATGTTCATGTGTATTTTTCCTCTTCTGCTTCTAGGCTCTTTTTTTTCCCCCCACATTGCACTCTATAACTCATCTGGGATGTTTGTGGCTGAAAGGTTCTAAGGTGCAGAGTAACTGTCATCTACATACAATTCTAGGTACACAGCTCCCTGACGTTGGCTCGTGTGGCTCAGGACCACTTCTGGACCAGTGCATTGTCTTCGAAGCTGCCTACTGTGGATCACTATTCTTTGAAAGAGCCAGAGAGGAAGTGTGCATCTGTGAGGTTTGTCCTATTTAGTTCCTTCATTATGTATACGATTGTGTGTTTTGTATGTGTTCATGTGGGTGTGTGAACATGTGCATGTGAGTACACATATAGTATATGTGCTTGTTTGTATGCATATTGCATATGTGTGTGTGTGTGTGCATACATGTTTATGTGTACCTGTACATGCCAGTGATTGGCATGGTGTCTTCCTTTATCCACCTTATCTTTTGAGACAGGGCCTGTCTCTGAAGCTGGACCTCACTGACTTGCCTGGGCTGGCTGGCCAGTAGGTTCTAGGAGCTGTCTCCACATTCATGGTGCTGGGATTACAGGTGTACCACTGAACTTTTCATGTGGGTGCTGAAGACCTGAACTCAGGTCCTTACTCCTGTGGGGCAAGCAGAAGTCTCCCCAGCCTCTGGTTGCTTCATTTGTAATGCAGAAAATAAATCTGGTTCCTTTGTCTCAATCACATGTGGACATGTTAACAGAATCTCTTGCATTAAGGCCTGAAGGTCAAGGCCTCCTTAAGCCTAAAGGAAGGAGTAAGAGAGAGGTAAGCAGGTCATCACTCTCTCAGCCACCCCCATACCCAACATCCCTTAGCCCGAGGTCCTGTCTCCTTGTGCTTGTCTTTTCCAAAGTCCTGTGGAACCGTTTATGCAAGAAGATGAAGATCTGGCAGAGGACGCAGCAGAAATCCACCCACCCCTTCCTTCATCATTAATTACTCAGACGCCTTACAAGCTGCTCCAGGATTTGACCTGCAAAGGAAAAGATAGGAGGAAGTCCATCAGCTTAGGCTAGTGTAGTGGGGTGGGGGGAAGTGAGGGAGGGACTTGGGCTAAGGGGAGGGGCATGGGGAGTGTGGTTGATATACCCAGTGACACTCCATTGGAGAAAACTAATTTTCCTTTTCCCGGCAGGTATCAAGCGCAAACAGCTGCTTGGTTAGTGCTGGGGTCCCGTGTCCACTTTCCCTTCTTGTGCTGAGATTTTGTCTGGTTTGAACCTGCGCAGGTCTTGTGCATGTTGTTACAATCTCTGTGAGTTCATATGTGCATC
>CABHPQ010158686.1:0-26032 GCA_902168405.1 Peromyscus aztecus
CCAGACCTAGATTCATTTTTATAAAGACAAAACAGTGTGTCCTTTCACTACTTTTTTGGACCTGACACAAAGTGTGTACCCTTAGTCTCCCAGTGTCCAATGTAATGCCTTCAAACCCTTCATCCATCCAACAACTGCCTATTCAAAGTGGGGTCCCAAGGAGTAGGAAGCCCCTTCTGAGGATGGTATGATTGGAACTCCAGCTCACAGGATCCCTGTCTGCACACCACCAGCCTCTGGCTGCTCAGCTTTTCCTCCACCAGGAAAGGGTGACAGCTACTCAATGACCAGAAAAGCCACCGTCAGCTCCCAAGGGCCATGCACACCTCCAAAGACACCCACAGGAAGGCTGGGTCTAGGGCAGCGTGCTTCATTCTTCAAATATTCCCTCCTTTTGCGTTCTAGTATGGATTCATCAACACCTGTCTGCAGTCTCTTGTGACAGAGAAATTCGGTGAAGAGACGTGGGAAAGACTGAGGTGAGTGCCTCAAAAGGAAGGTGAAGCACCTGTGAGCTTCCACGTGACCTGTCATTTCTTTTCTTTCTTTTTAAAGCATTCCGGTATTTTACTGACTTCTTGATGAGAGTTAGTTGAATGGCTAACTGTGCTATTCTAATGCGCAGTGAGATGTAGTGACTTGGAGACCAACTATAGTACCTTAAACACACTAATTAGACACAGAAGAGACTCCTTATCATGTGTATGTCCATGCGAGTATGTGGGTGCATGTGTGTTTGTATGCATGTGGAGGCCAGAGATCCATCAGGTGTCTTCCTCAATCTCTCTCCATTATCTTTTGGATATAGAGTATCTCACTGAACCTGGAGCTCACTGATTTGGCTAGCCTGGTAGCTGACAAGTTCTAGGGATCTGCCTGCCTGTCTTCCCTCAACTCCTGTGTTGGGGTTGTACCACCATGTACCACCATGCCCTGCTTTTATGTGGGTGTTAGGGGCCCAAACTTAGGTCTCATGCTTGTGTGGCAAACACTTTCCTGACTGAGGCATCTTTCCAGACCCCCATATCCTCTCTATTCCTAAAATAAGCCTTAAAACAGGGTCCCCCCGGGTGTTAACAAGAATTCACATGATTGTAGCATGTCTTTCATGAATGAACTTCCATTTGTATTCTCTGTGTCTCTCTTCTTTTCATGTCTCTGTCCATCTTTGCATGTCTTTCTGTCTTTCTCCACCCCTCCCTCTCCTAATAGTAGAGATTCCACTTAGGGCCTTGGACCATGCTAGGTCCTCAGCGTTGTCCTACACCCTGTTTGTTGTTTGTGATCACTGATGAGGAAGCAAAGCATGTGGGAGGGGAGGGAAGGGGAGGGGAGGGGAAGGGGGAGAGAGGGAGAGACTAGGACTCGAACCCAGAGTCTTGAGTGTGCCAGGCAAGCATGCTACCACTAAGCCATAGCCTCCCTCCTTATATGTTCTTTAGATAATTCTTAGTTTTCCCTTCCTGACTTCATCCAGCAGTGTTTTTTAACTGTGTCTTTTACATCTCCAAATAGTCCCTCATTTGATTTCTGTAATCTTCCCGGCCCCACACCTTCCGGTGTTACAGATTGGGGTCTAAAGGGTCTCAAAAACCACCTAGTCCTCTAGACGAGAAATGAGTGTAAAAGTATGGAAGATGATTGGCTTCCTCAGTTAATCAATAACAGGTAAATTAAGATAATTAGGCACGGCTTTGTTTATGAAATCTCCAAAAATTTTACATGGTGATAGCCAATTCTGGTTAGGAAGCAGAAAAATGGGAACTTGCCCATTGGCATGGACTGTCAGTGCAGCCCTGTGAACCCAGAGTGATGAAGATGAGCGCATGCTTTGACGCCAGAAGCCAGCTTGTGGAAATCTGTTCTCTGAAAGTATATTATCTTGTCCTCCATCACACATATGCACATATATGTGAGGAAAGATATGGCATTGCCTTATATTTATATGAAATAAATTAAAAATTAAGTTCTTCGGCTGTCAAAAACAAATCAACCAGCAAATGGGATGACAAAATTGGTACCGTTGCATGTGATGGTTGCAAAGTCTATGAGGTGAACTGTCAAATTGTGTGGCGCTATTAGGTTAAAAAGACCAAAGAAACAAACAAAATTAATATAGCTACCAGATAAATCACGCAACCAAACAAAAATGTAAGAGAAAGTTCAAAACAAGTAATAATTGAATTTAGATTTTTTTCTCTCAATATCTATGAGCCAAATTTCCCATTTTCTATTTCTTAATTTTTAATAGGTTTTTATTGTTTTTTATTTAAACAAACCTAAAATGTTCAATGCAAATTTTCTTTCTACCTCTGGTTTCAAATAAAGGAGAGCTGAGGAGGGAGTAAGTTACCTACAAGCTCGGGTGAAACTGAGGTGGAGGCTGGCCAGCCCTGCACCCTGAGCTCTGTGGTTGCCTTCACTAGAGTGTTTGAAGGATATTCCAGATCCAAACCATAGCAATCATTTAGTCAAAATCTCTTCACTTTGAAACAAAACAGACACCCTGAGTCTTGGAGAGGTTAAGTGACTTGGTTGGCACCAAACTGCAAGTCAGAGGCTGGGCCAGGACACAAATATCAGTTTTGCCTTCTCATGTGGGTGGAGGTGAGTACATGCGTTTGATCACCTATAGAGGCCAGAAAAGGTCATTTGATCCCCTGTAGTTGGGACCACAGGCAGCTGTGAGCTTTCCAATGCGGGTGTTGGAAACCAACCCTGGGTTCCCTGAAGGAGAAGCAGGTGTTCTTAACTGCTGAGCCACCTCTCCAGCCCCAGCATCTGCATGTAAGGGCTCCCTTGGGGACCTGCCCTGGGGAGTACTGTCTGGGTGACTGAGCCTTTGCTTGCAGCCTCCACGTCTTGGAGGACAAGTGGTGAGAACACAGGAGGGAACCAAGTTCCAGAAAGGCCCTTATTGGAGGCTGTACAGTAAACGGGGCCGACTAGTCCCACTAACTACAGAAAGAAAGCGAAGTTTGTGATGGCAAAGCGTCCTCTCCTAATCTGTGCCATGTCTCCGGGTAAAAGCGGAGGGCATCTCTGTAAATGTGCATTTACTGACCTCGGTCGCTATGTCTGGTGCTGTGGAAACACAGCAGGGCTGGTGAATCCAATAGATCAGTCACCCAGTCTCGATTTCACCATCTGCAGAGACCTTACCTTACAGATCTGGAATTCAGGAAGCAAGATGCCATAGGTCCATGTCCCATGGGATACTGAGACCATTGTCCCAACACAGAATGGACAGCCATCAGTGTTGGACTAGATGCAGAAGAGCACAGGGTAATTAGTTGATTGGCAGCTTGATTGTATTACAAAATGCATAGGCCATGACTGAGGCGCACTTCTGGGTGTATCTGTGAGGTGATTTCCAGAGAGGATTAGCCGATAGAAAACCCACAGTGAACATGGGTGGTGCTGTTCTCTGGGCTGAGGCATGCGGCCTGCACATCTTCATCTCCCTCTGCTTCCTGATTCACCCAAATGTGAGCAAGCTCCTACTGCCATGCCTTCCTGCTAGGGTGGACTGTCGTCTTTCAAACTACGATCAAGGATAAGGTACATCTTGCTGGGCATCTGGTCACAGCAATGAGAAAGATGACCAAAACAGAGCACAAGTTTGCAGGGGGACTAAAGGAACACCCCCAGGAGCAGAGGACCTAGCAAGACAATGTTTGGGGTTTGTGTCGCCAGGTTTTAGCTTGAGTGCTTAATCTAGACTTGAGGATGTGTTCACACAGTCAGTGCTAACTAGACGCTAAAAGCCAAGAGTAAGGTCTACCCAATAAGCACGGCTAGCTATGAAACTAGATTCATTTAGGGAATACTATTAAAAAGAACTCCATAGTACAGAAATGTCAGCTTATAAACATAAATTGAAACAAAGCCAAGATTATTTGCTGTGCCAAAGGATCTACTTTGGGCTATGTTTAAACAACAAATTCCCTAGTGCTTTTAAAGCAGAATTTTTGCTGAAAGGGGGGGAAAAAGCCATCAATTCCCATACAAAACTTAGAAGAAATGATTAGGCAAAGTGAACTATGTCTGCAGACGTTATGACATAGATTTTATTTTATATGAAATAATCAGAAACAGATGTGTGTCCTCCTCCACTCGCCTTGCTGATTTCGCTCTCCTATAGTCTAGATTTATAGGTTTCTAATTCTGAACTCCCTTTTGTAACCTGCCGCCTTCAACATCAACAGTGGAGGCAACTAATGGTCCGGGAAGAGTAGGGCCTTTGGGATGAGCTTCGCCTCCACACTGCACAGTCTGCTCCCTGGCTGATTGGGTGGGGCCACTTTCCCCACTAGGCAGGTGCTTGTTCAACTCCTTTTTTTTGGTTTTCAAGACAGGATTTCTCTGTGTAGTTTTGCACCTTTCCTGGAACTCACTCTGTAGCGGAGGCTGGACTCAAACTCACAAAGATCCTCCTGCCTCTGCTTCCCAAGTGCTGGGATTAAAGGCATGAGCCACCACTGCCCAGCTTGCTTGTTCAGCTCCTAGCACGTGCTGGGCAGAGGTACTGGCATTGGGGAGAGTAGTGATGAGAAGACACAGGGGCTGTGTCAGGGAAGGGATTCTAGTGTGAGGAGCAGAAAGCAAACAAGTACATAAATGAAAACTTTTCAGATTGCTCAAAGAACTGTGCAAACGTAGAGCATTTGAAAGAGACTGATGAAAGACACATGTCTCCATGTGGGGGCTAGAAACAGTCTCTAGTGGAGGTAATCTATGAGCTGGAAAGGAGGAGCCAGCCCTGGGTCAGGGAAGGGGGTGTACTCCAGAAAGAGGGAAGAGCAAGTGCCAAAGGTCTGGGGCAAGCTAACTTGATGGAAAACAACCATGTGACTGTAGTATCACACATGTGCTGTCTCACAGAAGGTAAAGGAGAGGAGGTTTGAAGGACCAGGGCATCTACACGTGCAGAAAATAGAAAGGCACTGACATTTCTTTCTAGTGAGCACAGGTTACTAACCCCTGGACCTCTTCACACCCACTCACAAGTGAAGAGGACAAATGGCCCTTGTGGTGGGGTATCCATCGGAGAAGACTGCTGGAATATGGCTTCAAGCCAATAGAAAGTCTTTATTAGCTGGCCGAGGACTACAATGGGTGTTCAGGATCCCAGTGTAGCACCAAGCCTTTCTCAGGGTGAGCTTTTAAGCACACAACCCATATCCATACTTCAGTTAACAAAAACAGTTAGCCAGAACCAGAACTATAGAAGCCAAAGCAAGGTTACTACATTTAGAGCCCTTCCCAGAACTATGGACTTTGATGGACTGGGTCTTTGTTTTAGTTTTGGCAGGTGATGCTGTCCACATGCTGAGTTTTACAGCCTGAATGGTACTGCCTTCATGGAGTCAGTTGTGCTAAGGTCTGGCCCTGGTACAGCCCTTTCCTCATCCACTTAGGAACACCTAGGGGCATATCAGGTGAGGTGATGAATATCTCTTGGCACTTTAAGATTTTGCTTGCAAGGATCAACCATCTATTTTGTGAGCTAGAGTTTAAAGAGGTTGGTTCAGACATCCAGGGGACCCTAGAGGCTAAGAAATAGAAGACAGTGGGCTCTTTGCACACATGTTCCTGCCTCTCTCTGCATGCTTACTTTTCTTTCTTCAAACTTTTCTACATTCTCTTTAGACCAGTGATTCTCAACCTTCCTAATGCTGCAACCCTTTAATGCAGTTCCTCATGTTGTGGTGACCCCTCAAAAATGAAATTATTTTCATTGCTACTTCGTAACTCTACCTTTGCTACCATTATGAGTCATAATGTAAATATCTGACATGCAGGATATCTGACATGTGACCCCTGTGAAAGGGTTATTCAGTGCCCTCCCCAAGGGGGTCACAACCCACAGGTTGAGAACCATTGCTTTAGACTCAGGAGGTCACCATCATCTGACTGGCTCATTCTTCCTATATCCTTGTTCCTGATGGCTGAGACAGAGGTTTAATGGGTCTGCCTTGGTTAGGAGTTATGCATGTCCACTAGACAGACTTGCCAGGGCAGGGCCCTAAGAAGATGTGATAGGCACAGCCTCATGACTGGCAGATGCTCCCTACAATAGAGACAAATGCAGAGATGGTGAGTGGTTGGGGGTTAAGTGCATTAGAATGGAAGATGGTGATCGAATGAACAGTAGGTGGACAGATGGCTTTGAGCTCAAACCCATCAATTTAGGAAGGAGGTGAATGGGACTAAGGACTTTCCTCTGTGTCTAAGGCTCTTAAGCAGGGGCTCATGGATATACTAGAGAGAACTTTGGAGCTCTCTGAAGTCATCTGTCAAGTATCATGTACACAGGTATCTATGTATTTCTGGGGGAGGGGAAGTATATAGTATTCATCAGAATCCCCAAGAGCTCTGAGACTTAAATGCTTCCATAATCCCTGCCTGTGCATCCTAGGGCTTGCGCTGCCTAAATAGGAAGAATGCCAAGCATCCCAGCATCCTACGCAGCATCAAACATAGATGGTCCCAAACCTATTGCTAACACAAATACACAGATCTCACCTCAAAGCCATTAAGAAGTAGCTTATTCTGAAGTCAAATATGAGTGATCACCATTCAGGTTGCCCTGAATACCATAACCTAGTGTAGTAACAGATTCATCAGGTTTATAGTTATAAAACAAAAGAAAGTCGTAAGTCAAGACAGTTTTCAAATACACTGGTAGAAACATCAGGTAGGCAGGTTAGAGCAAAGTGGAGAAGTTTTTCTTACAGAAGTGCTGTGTTCTGCAGGGAAATGCATGTAATAATTTCATCTTATTGTGAAACAGGCCTTGTGCTAGATAGCACTGCCCAACTGTAGGCCAAGCAAGTGTTCTGAGCACATTTAAACTAGGCTTGGCTAATCTGTGATAATCTGTAGGTTGGGTACATCAAATGTATTTGGGGATTTAATGATATCTTTCCATTTACAGGGGGTTTATTGGGATCTTCCCCATCAAAAGTCAAGAAATGTCCTGTCTTATTCAGCTTTAACAGTTAACCTGACACATCCCAGAGTCATCTGAGAAGAGAGACACAATTGAGGGACTGCCCAGATCATACGGGCTTGTGGGCATGCCAGTGGGTAAAATTATCTCGGCTGTTAATTGATGAAAGAGATCCAGCCCACTGCTGGCAGCCCTGCACAGGCTATAGGAGAGAGTTAGCTTAGCCTGAGCCTGTGAGTGAGCCGACATTGCATTTCCTTGGTGGCTCCTGCCTCCAACTTTCTGCTTGCATTCCTGCCCCGACTCAATGATGGAATGTGACCTGTAAACTGAGAAAAGCCCTGTCTCCTTCTAAGTTGCTCTTGGTCACGGTGTTTGTTACAGCCTCAGAACGAAACTAGAATGAACAAGTGTGCGCACATATGTGCATGCACACACACGATCTGAGCCATAGACAGCAAATGGCTACCATTCCTCCCCTTTCTGAGGGGGCTTCATCCCATCGACTCTCCCCTTCCTTTTTGACTGCAAGGCCCCTTCTCCTTGGTCCTCTAGTTTTCCCTGAATGAAGTCCAGGGAAAGAGAGCTGCATAAGCCTCTGCCCTCTCTTGACTTTGATCTGGGAGTGGGGTTTCCTTCCTCCTTCCTGGCTAAGAATGTATTTGTCCCTCATTCAGCTGCCTCAAACCACAGGCCAATGGAAGGGCTTTGACATCAATGTGGCCATAGCGTTTCAGCTGGGGAACTCAGCTTCCAAAAAACGTCAGATCAAAACAGCTGAGGGTGTAGGAAAATCTAAAAGTGTAGTTCATTTTATAATACTGTATGTAAGGTCGAATTTTTTATACATAACAAGAGCCATCAAAAGTAAGGCTTGAGAGAGAGTTTTGTTTAATAAGACTGTATTGGGGGTGAATTTAGCAGGAAGAGAAACAGACATTTTGAGGTCTGAAGCTTACTTGACTAGACACCTTCCTTTAAACAGATTATAAAAGAGGCTGGTACAGGATGACAGCAAGTTCAAGGTCTATGGGAACTAGATGGAGTTCAAGGTCAGCATGGGCAACTTGGTGGGGCCCTGCCTCAAAATAAAAACAACAAAAGGGGGGTTAGGCTATGAGCCCATGGTGGAGCACTAACCAAACTGTAGGTGACCTAAGATCAACCCTCAGAAAAGGGGGGAGATCTTGTGTTTCTTCTCTGTGATTTTACAGTACCCACCAAATGTGAAATTTGAGTGTTTTTTAGTAAACTTCTATTGTAAGCTTTTGCCCTGCTCTCTGTACTTGTTTTATGCAGAAATGCAAATATTTGCATATGGCCAAAGTCTTAAGAGTGTGTAAGTAGAAAAAAAGTAAAGACAAGGTAAATATGAAACTAATTTGCAATGTGTTAGCATATAAGTACGTCTAGTACAGAAAGAAAAGAGAAAAAAAGAGCATGAAATTATAAATAAACGTGTAATCAATGGAAGTACTTATTTATTAGACTGAATAATAAAATTTAATGCTGATGGCTGACCAAAATGCCTGGAAGAAGTCTTTATTCTTATTCTAACCCAGTGGCTGACTGACCAGCCTTTGTTTCCCCTCTTGTGAGCAGCTCCAACAGGGAGGAGTGGTGACAATGACCTTGGGCAAGGATTTCCATGAGGGAGAGTTCACAGCCTCACTGTTGTTAGCATAGATGCGGGAAGTACTGCTTTGCCCATTTCCTGGCCATGACTGCATGATTGATGGTGAAGGCCTTGCCCAACAGGGAGAAATCATTTCCCCCATGTTTTTATCGCATTTTATTTTTACTAATAACTCGTACAAATTTATTGCACATCTAAAGGATTCTTAGCAGTTTCTTCAAGAGCCGTGCTTCTTCCTTGCTGAAGTCCCAGGAGAGGTTTTTACCTGCCTTCCTCATCTCCTTTGGAAACCAGTTTTTGAGAGTCATATTAGGGTCTAGGTGCTTGCTGACTCTACATGCGTGGGTGGTTCTCAGCTGGATGAAATAAGGCCCTACTTAGGGCCATTCTGGGGGTTTAGAGGGTGACCCTCAGGCAGACTACCCAGGTACTGGGTAGGGCTGTTTCTTTCTGTCCTGAAGGGAGTTTCCAAAGCAAACTAGACTCATTTTGAGTCTAAATCAGATCTCAAATACACTGATCTTACAAAGAACCCCCCTAATACTTTATCTGTGTTATTTAAAGTAAGAGAAATTAAAACTGAAAAAATACTATAGCTATTTTGTTGCTACTATCAAAATAATAAATCCATTCTGTATTAGTATAACTAATGGGTTTCAGTGATAACTATATTATTCAAATTAAAAAATTAGCAAGAACAGGGACGCCATTTTACATTCTGAATTTTATATTTTATGTGCTACAAATTCCTTTCATGTCTGACTTACTTAGTAGAAAGTATCTGGCTTCTGTCCTTTGCATTCTTCTATTTGTTGTAATGAGAGCTTTTATTTGAAATTCATGAAAAAAAGGTATTTGACTAACGTCTTCAGCATTTTTTTTTTTTTGCATGTGGTCTCCTGTTGTTAGACTGATCGGCTGCCACTAGGGTCCTCCCGTCTCCCCACATTAGCCCCCTCCCCCACCAGATCCCAGGGTTACAGATGTGTCTTCCTGCCTGTCTTTTTATATGGGTTCTGAGATCTGAACTCAGTTCCGTATGCCTACACAGGAAGCACTTTACTTTCTGAGTCATCTCTTCTTTTAAGGCTTGTAGATACTGGACGAGTGGTGTCTACTCAAGGTCAGTCACCAAAACCATACAATGACCTTCGAAGTGTCTCAATAGAACGCCCGGGTCCACACTTGACTTTGCCTTCATTTCTTCCATTTTTCATTAGTCACTGGGGCAGGGTTAGCTCACTGAGGGGTGCAGATATTCATATTGGTGATACCTTTCACCGTCCTATTTGAAAACTACATCTATCTATCCCATCAGCTCGAAGAACGCAGCAGTTGGGAAGGATTTTCCAGACTGCCCACCGTTCCTGGAGTGCTTCAGTTTCATCCTGGGCAGCAGTCTGTTCCTTGAAGTGACATGCTAACTTTGCACTCTCCCCCTCTCTCCTCCCCTCTCATCTTTTAGTAGTTATATGAGAATGTTGTGCAATGTGATTTCATCATGCTCAGTCCCTCCCCCATCTCCTCTCAGTTCCACTCCCTCTTCATTACCCATCTTTGTGTCGTCTTAAAAAAAAGCCATCAAGTCCAGTTTGCCCTGCCTATGTCCTCTCTGGTCTGTGTCCTTCCACTCAAGCGGGGTAGACCCTCCATGGCCACACCTTTGGACTGAGCTAACTCTTCTGCTCTTGGCAGCAGCTGCACTAGCTCCTGAGCCAGGGGTAGACTCCGTGCCACCTCCCCTCTCCATGCTGGGATTTTGTCTGGCTTGAGCTTTCTCATACTATCACAACTGATGTTAAGTTCCTACTTACATCTGCCCTGGTGAGTCCAGAAACCCTTGCGTTGTAACCACCCACCACTGCTAGCTCCCATGATCTTTCTGTCTCTTCTTCCACAATGATCCTTGAGCCTTGGAAGGAGGGGTGTTATATAAATGTTCCATTTGGAGCAGAGAATTCAGCTATCTTTTCTTTTCTGTACCTTGATCAGTTGTAGGTCTCTTATATTAGTCATCTACTGCAAATAAAAGCTTCTCGGAAAAGGGTTAGAATATACATGAATTTGTGCAAATAACAGTAAGTGAGTAGAAGTCAGTTTAATACCTTATCCATTTAGTAGAATAGTAGGAGGTTCTTCCCTAGGGTCCACAGTTTGTCTAGCTATGGGCTCCTGTTTTGGTAATAGTACCAGACATGGGTTTCTTCTTTGGAGCAGTCCTTACATCCAAGCAGAGAATGGTTGGTTACTCCCATGATGTTCTTGCCACTATTATACTAGTGGGTGTGTCTTGCTAGGTCAGTCATTACTTTAGCTCACAGGGCTCATAGCTGGGTAGAACTGATGATTAGTTTTCTTCTCTGATAGCATGCCTATCACCTTGGATTGCCGTGACAGCTAGCCAGTAGAGATGAAGCTTCCAGGTGTGTACCAGCTTGATTTTGCCATGTTCTATGACTCAAGCATGCAGTTTCTTCAGCAATATAGTTTTACAACAAGTTCTGGAGCATTGGCAGTAACCTATAATGTTTCTGGGTCAATAGGACCTTGTTGGTAAAGAACTGCTATAGCACAAATTCTTATAAGTTCTTATTAATAAAAACAAACCCGGAGCCAGGTACTGGGGTCAACACTGGAAGATCAGAGAAGCAGAACAAGCCACAGCTTCCTCACCTTGCCAATTCCTCAGCTGATCCTGTTTTCTTAGACTGGAAGCCTCTGAGTCCTCATCCAGAATGAATCTCAGCTGAACTGCTGCTAAAAGCCTAAAAACTTAACCAGCTCTAGTTCCTGATCCTCACACCTTATATACCTTTCTGCTTTCTGCCATTACTTCCTGGGAATAAAGCCATGAGTCACAATGCCTGGCTGTTTCCAGTGTGACCTTGAACTCACAGAGATCCAGACAAATCTCTGCCTCTGGAATGCTAGGATTAAAGGCATGTGTGCTCCTATTTTCTGGCCTCTATATCTAGTGGCTGTTCTATTCTCTGACTCCAGATAAGTTTATTAGGGTGCACAATATTTTGGGGACACAATACCACCACAAACTGCAAAACAGATAACCCATTCCTGGCATTGGGATTTTTATTTAGGCCTGCAGGGTATAGTACAGTAGCTTCATTTAAACTTTTTTTTATGTGTGTATGTATGTATTTTAGAAGCTCCTATGATAATAGGTTTCTATATGACTCTTTCAAAATTTCTTTGGTTGTTATCCCTTCATGTATTTCCTCTATCCCAAATTCCCATGCCCTACCCGGGTTTAACCCTTCCTATTCAATGGAATTCCTCTTTAAACCTTATACCACTTCATTCTATCTCCCCTCTCTTGAAAGCCCCCATCCCCATGTCTTGTTACTAATTTCCTGTTCTAAATGGAATGCACATATCTGGAGATTCAAAGCTAACATCAACAAATGCAACATTCAACATTTGTCTTTCTGGTCTGGGTTACCTCACTCTGGATGACTATTCCAGCTCTATCCATTCACTTGTAAACTTCATAATTTCATTTTTCTTAACAGTAGAATAATATTCCGTTTTCATTATTCATTCATCAGTTGATGGACATCTAGAGTGTTTCCATTTCAGGGCTCTTGTGACTAGGGTAATATAGATGAGCAGGTATTTCTATAGAAAGATATGGAGTCCTTCGGGCATATGCCCAAGAGTGATATGACTAGATCATGTGGTAGATATATTTCTAGCTTTCTGAGGAATCTTCACACCAACTTCTACTGCTAACTAACCAACTACTTGGAAATTTTGTCTTACCCCGGTCAGAATGGATAAGATTTTAAAAAAGAAGAAGAATATAAATGCTGGAGTGGATGTGGAGGAAAGTAACACTTATTTCTTTTGTTTTTATATCTGCCAAATAGCTAAGACCAAGTGACAATAATTCATTTACCTCTCAATGGTTCTCTCAAGCAGAAATGATGCTCTAATGGCAAGTGGCTAACTGGGCTCCTAAGGCCGTGGCATCAGTTCCTGTCCTGAGGGTGACCATTACTGTGGTATCAGTGCCTGTCCTGAGGGTCATCACTGTGGTATCAGTGCCCTAAGTACAGCTGTAGACACACTTTATTGATGTAAGGGGCTCTTGAAAGAATGGCTTCCCACTGCTTAAATCCATGCCATTTCCTTGGCCCAAGACTTGCCTTGAAGAGCTTCTCATTTCTCCTGTGACATTTATGACTCACCCTGGACTCTAACAAACTGTGACATCACTTGAATAATGTAAGGGCTACCATTTGTCACCTCTTTCTTTTCTGGATTGAATCTAGAAAGCATTGGGGAGCAGCGATTTCTCAACTTTGAGGAATAAGAGGCAAGTGGTTAAAAGATAAGACTCAAGAGCCTGTGTGCATTTTTTCCGCTCCTCAAATTATTCTGATCCAGACAGCCAGCCCTGACTTGCTGCATAGATAGTTTGGATAACACTAGGTGTTATTCACTAATGAGGAACCCTAGATGGTCCAAGGAAATATCAATTAGTCAACGGCCTTTAAGTGTGGAGGTGAGTGTGTGTGTGTGTGTGTGTGTGTGTGTGTGTGTGTATGTTTATAAGATAGACCTTTGCATGTGTGAAGGTGAGCCCTCAGTGTATACAGATGAGCCCTGCATGTGTGAGGGTGAGCCCCTGCGTGTGTGGAGGTGAGCCCTGCATGTGTGGGGGTGAGCCCTGAATGTGTGACGGTGAGCCCTGCATTTGTGGAGGTGAGCCCCTGCATGTGTGGAGGTGAGCCCCTGAATGACTGACATTCACATTACATGGTGAGTATGTTCTTCCTGTTTCTCACCACTTGCTCTCTCAAGTCCTGGTCTCCCTGGGGTGTCTCCCACGTTGTCTTTCTCTCTCCTTCTTAGCAGAAGTCTGACCATCTCATTTAAAATGTCAATTTGTTTATTTATATTTTTTTTTAAAAACAAACTATTGGCCAGCATACTGTTTCCCGAAGGCAGTTAGAAAGATTATGTGTTCCAGTGTGCAGTGGCCATGGTGACTGCTGCATGCAGAGTTAGAGACCCAGAACAGGGCTGGAAGTCCTAGCAGTCAGTGAGTCTGCCACCCCAGCAACATGCAGCATGTATATAAATCCACAAAACATCCAATGCTACAGTATTATCAGTTCAGCCTGCAGGAAAGAAGAGGCTGTGTGAACCCACCTCACCTTGTCTGTTTGAGGATCCTCAAAATGTGCGTGCCAGGCCCAGCGCCATTTTCTGGGATTCAAAAATAAGGGACAAATGGCAGTAGTCACCCTCAAGGAGTCCAGCATGGGGTGGTGGTGGGTAGAATAATCATCTTCAGTTAAGTTGAAGAATACAGAGCCTATTCAGGCTCAAACTGGGGTCTAGAGGATGGTGTCGGCAGTAGTCAACACCCACATGGTCACATTGCTCAGGGCCCTGAATGATTGTCCTGGGACTGAGCTCCAGTGGACCAGTGCTCAACCAAACTTGATGCATCTTCCAGGGCTTCTGCAGAAGTGCAAGATGCCTTCATGACCTACACCGTGTATGATGACGTCATCACCATTAAGCTCATCCAAGAAGCCTGCAAGGTTCTGGGTAAGTCCAAAAAGGCTTGTTTGGGTTTCTTAAGACTGTTATAAAAAAACAGAACACCACGGTTGCTTCTCCTCACTTACAGTTGTTCTGCTATGAAGTCATTGCTGACAATGAAGTAGCAAATACTGACTTTTGGTTCCTAGGGGAAACACAGGGCTGTTTCTGAGTCTTTAGTCACAATTTCTGACAAGCAATCAATGTATAATGTTGTTTATGTTGGCTTCTGTTTAAACACACACACACACACACACACACACACACACACACACACGATTCATTGACATTGGTTCGGCTATTAAGAGTGTATAATATTTTTGCTAAGGAACCAAGTTCAGTTCCTGCACCCACACTGGGGACTTACAATCCCAGCTCTGAGGTTCTAATGCCAATGTGCACATTGGGGTCATGACTCTGGCTCTGGAGGGTCTAAGACCCTCTTTTGGCCTCCTATTGCAATGAGCTCACATGCATATAGCCACACAGGGATACTCATATACACATAATTAAAATAAAGTAAAATATTTAAAGAAACCCACTAAACTCATAACCAATTGCATTATAGCGTTATGTCTGAAAAGAGCTAATAAAAAGTTTTCTTGTGCTCAGGGACATTAGAGAGCTCTTTGACAGTACACTTGAGCATTTTAAGCAACAGAATCACCAACAAAAACCAGAAAAACATGAACCTGGACTACAGTGAGGTTATGTGTTCATGAGAACTGAAACATGCACATGACATAGCACCTTGTTCATCTTACCTAGAAACCTGGGAAAGGAAGAGTTTCTCTGCCTTACACACCCCAACTGCAGAGGAACACTGCTTCCTAGCTCGCTCCTCATGATTTGCTCAGGCTGCTTTCTTATACAACCCCGGATCCTCTGCCCAGGGGTGACACCATCTACAGTGGGCTGGGCCCTCCCTCATCAGCCATCAATCAAGAAAATGCCCCCACAGACACACCCACAGGCTGATCTGAGAAGGGTAACTCCTTAACTGAGGGTCTCCCTTTCCAGTGACTCTAGCATGGGTCAAGTTGACGAAAACCTAACCAGGACAGGATGTTGCAAAATTTCCATCCCTCTTCTCAGGTCTTGCACTGACCTTGACAGCTCTAGGCTGAGTTCAGGGCCCCGTCTTTTAGCAGGTAGTAAAAATAGCAAATAATGGGGACCAACTGCATCGCATCATAAACTGAGTGGTTTTAAACAATAGCAATTTTTTCTGTCATTGTGCAGGGGTGACAGGTTGGAAACTAAGTTGCTGGCAGTACAGTGCTGTCTCTGGGGACACTAGGGGAACAGACCCTCCTCTTTCCACTTCTGGTGGCCCCAGGAGCTTATGGCCTGCGGCAGTATAACTCTAAGTCAGACAGCTACCTCTGCTCTATGTCTTAACTTCTCTTCTCATAAGGACACCACCAATCAGATTAGATTTAGGATCACTCCTAAATGACTCTTTTTTATGACCTTGAGTACATCTGCCACAACTCATTTTCCAAATAAGGTTAACATCCATGGGTTCCTTGTAGATGTGAATTTGCAGGGTACTGTTTAACCCAGATGTCCTGTGTGATCCTTCCAATATGGGCAGCCCTATATTTCCCACTTAGATTTCATGAGTTTTAGTTTTATCATCCACATGATCAACATGTTTGACCTTGATGTTGGATTTGTCAGGTGGTGTGACATCTTTGAAAAGCGGTCCATCCCTACTGCCACTGGACGTCTAGAAGCAACATTGAGAACCCCTTGTGTCAGCTCCACCTGTGTTTATCTGGGAGTTATCAGAGCTCTGTGTGCTATGCCAGTGGCCCTCCTCTGCTCCATACTCTGCCTGGGTCGTTTTGCCCATCTGCTTGGATGTGGCAGGATCCCAACCGGAGGAGCTCATGTGGATGGTCCTGCCTACACGGCAGGTGCCTCGCAGGATGATTTCTCCCATGGACACACATCAGCCAGGGACTTTTTATTCTAATTATCTGTGTGCTCCACCCCCACTCTGGGAGGGAGAGTACAGGACAAAAGAAAGTATTAGCTTTGCCTCTAATTTAAAGGTGTAAGGCAAGCCAGAAGGTGGTGGTCCACACCTTTCATCCCAGCACTCGGGAGGCAGAGGCAGGTGGATCTCTCTGAGAGTGAGTTCCAGGACAGTCAGAGCTACACAGAGAAACTCTGTCTGGAAAAAGGAAAAAGTAAAGATGTAAGAGGAGTTAATTAAACAGCCACAATTTTCTAGTTGGTCATAGAAAAAGAGCACCATCTACTCTAGTTTTGTTTCAAGGTATGAGGTAGTGCCTGTGACAATACCCAGTGTGGCATCCAGCACAGAATGACTCAAAAAGAATCCATTCTTTCCTCTGTCCACCCTTTCCTCACACTGTGGGTCCCTGAGGATGTGAGACAGCGTTTAGGACCATCTATGGGCAGAAACATCAGCATCTGTGCCCAGTACCCTACCACTGAGGACAGAATTGTCACAAGTGTCTAGTTATGTAGATCCTGCCACTCAGAGCCTTCAGACTGGTTCCTGTGTAGCTTGACCAAACAGCAGGGCCTGTGGTTTGGGGCCAGTTTCACTGAGCCTTTGGGTGCCCGAAGAAGAAACTAGAATCTCAAGGACTTAAGGGTACGACAGTTACAGGTTAAATCCAGACCCAGGCATCACAGTAACCTGCCCCACAGATGCCCCCAAAGAACCCAGACAACTAGCTCTGCATCACCCTACAAAGGCAGATGCCCAGGACTGTGAGGCTCAGGGTCTGCAGTGGGCAAGGCATTCAACTTGTTACCTTCTCTTTTGAATCTTAAGAAAAAAAAAACTTTGATTACAAGGGTTGAGGCAGAAAGAATGTGAGGGCCAGGAGTAAAGAGAAGAACTAAGAAAGAGTGGTTTGGACAGTCAATGCCCTTGTGACCTCACAGCAGTTACAGTTACCTGCACTGAATCTCCACAAGACTGGGCCTGTCACTGGCCAAGCCTGAGTACAACTATTGGCTACTGAGAGATTCTGACAGAGAGATCACAGCGGGGGCCCACTAGGGTGGTTCAAAACCCACAGGAGGCCTTTGTGAAACTCAGCAGCTCACAAGACAAAACACAAAAACACAGGACTATAAGAAAGGGATTGAGGAGGGCAGTTGAGGAGGACGGGAGGGAGATAAGTGGTGGAGGTGAGGATAACCAGATTGATGCATATTCACGGGTAAATTTGTCAAAGAAAAACACTAAGAAAATTATTTAAAAAAATACTTTCCCTTAAAACACAGAGTATATGAAAAAGCTTCAAGCAGACTTTGAATAAATATGGAATGAACCTTAAAGATAAACCGGGCTGACAGCTTTAGCCCTGCACCTAGAACATTGCTTCCTTAAGGGGGCTGGAAATAAGAGAGAGGGGAACCCCCTAAAACACAGGAAAATGTCATAATGATGTCTAATATCTTCTGTATTAATCTAAAAACATGAAAGAAAAAACTTGAAATGCATGATTGTGCTATTAAATGATGTAGCAGGAATCTTAGATGGTCTTATTAATAAAAACAAACCCAGTGCCAGATACTGGGGTGGATGCTGGAAGATCAGAGAAGCAGAACAAGCCACAGCCACCTCACCTCACCAATTCCTCAGCTGATCCTGTTTCCTCAGACTGGAAGCCTCTGTGTCCTCATCCCAATGGGTCTCAGCTGAACTGCTGCTCGAAAGCCTAAAAGCTTAACCAGCTCTAGTACCTGACCCTCACGCCTTATATACCTTTTTACTTTCTGCCATCACTTCCTGGGATTAAAGGCATGAGTCACCATGCCTGGCTGTTCCCAGTGTGGCTTTAAACTCACAGAGATCCTGATGGATCTCTGTCTCCAGAAGGCTAGGATTAAAGGTGTGAGTGCCACCATTTTCTGGCCTCTATGTCTATCTAGTGGCTGTTCTGTTCCTTGACCCCAGATAAGTTTATTAGGGTGCACAATATTTTGGGGAACACAATATCACCACAAAATATCCTTTCCCAAGTCATACGGCCACATTCTTGGTTTTGGGGGAATTAGTCATCAATTTTTAAAATTTAAATATTTAAGTTTTTAAGGTTTCTTCATTTCCACTCCATCTCCTCTCCAGCCATTTCTGTATCCCTCCCATTCTCTCTCAAATTCACAGCCTCTTCTCCTGTAATTATTATGTACACCCTATTGAGTCTATTTGGTGTTGCTCAAGCAAACATGTTTAGGGCAGACTACTTGGGATTGGATAGCCTATCAGTGGGTTTGTCCCTGGAGAAAACTGATTCTCCCTCCTTAGCAGTCATCGGTTGCCTGTCACTCTTCATCTAGGGGCGGGGCCTTGTGAAATTTCCCCCATCCACGTTAGCTTGTCAACTGGTGTTGTCATTACGTAGGTATTGTGGAGATTTCCTGGGTGCAGCTTCCCTGTCATACTTAGAAAGCACTGCCTCAAAGCAGATGATGATCTCGTCTCTGGCTACTAGAATCTTCTGCAATGTTTCCTGAGCCTTCGGTATAGGGATTACATGACAGATGCATCAACTGGGGTTGGGCAGCCCATCATGTGAAGCTCCCCATGCCCAGGTAAAGTCCCAATGTTACCCTTCTAAGAAGGACAGTGCTGCAGCTCTGAGATTCCAGATGGAGGCCAGTTGCCCCCCCCCCAGGGGCAAATTCAGTCGTTTCCAATTGCTCCCTCTTCTCTAAGTAATCCTGTTCTATCCAGAAAAGACACAGGATGCTAGGTGAGAAGTGTGCCATGAGACGTGACTATTGCCTGAGAAGCTGGAGTCTGACAGAGCTTCAACTACTAAAGGACAGAAAAAGCCGGGGTTGTATGCTGAAGTCAAGTTATCTTGTTAGGCTTATTTTGGGAGTCTTGGCAAGGAGGAAACAGCCTTCACTTGGTTTTCCATTCTCTGCTAAAGGGGAACATTCTGGAGCTTGAGGGTTGATTCAGTCTGACTTTAGGTAGAGTTTCCTTGAGAGCTGATTTTTCTACTCAGGAAAGAACACCACCTCCGGAGGTGGTGGGGAATATTCATGAAGTCACAAAGCCACTGTAAGCCATGAAGCAGTCAGTGCGCAAAATGCTTAGTGACCTCAGCAAATGTGACTGAGTGTTGAACTTCAAAAGAAAGGCAGGGTCCATCACTGACATCTCTTAAAAGTAGAGACAGGCTTTGCTGTTCACTTCAAATGGCTGTGGTTAAAAATTAATCATAATGCTCTGAGTCCTTTGGCCCGTGGTCAGGAAACTGTCTGCAATGCAGCTCATGGGCCAAATCTGGGTCCGTATCTGGTTCTGTAAATAATGTCTTATTGAAACACAGCCATGCCCATTTGTTTACGTATTATCTATACATCTTTTGTGATATATTGTTAGAATTGAGTTGTCCCAATGAAATCCACATGGATTATGAATCTTAAGGTATTTATAAGTTCCTTTTAGAGAAAAAGCCTGCAGTTTCATAGTCTAGAGAATGGATTTCTGACAATTCGCTTGGTTTTGAAGGTTAAAAAAAAATCTGATTTTAGCTAAGAGCTGCTGTGGATTGAACTGTGTCCTGACAAATTTCCTTCTTGAGGTGCTGGCTGACAGGGTGATGGTATTTGGAAGATAAATAGGTTTAGATGTAAAGTGCCCCCACTAAGAAGTGATACCAGAGGCTCACCCTGTTCCTTCTATCCTGTGAGGACAGAGAAGGAAAGCAGCCATTCATGAGTCAGGAAGAGCCCTCACCAGAAACCATTCAGGTAAGCGTTTTGCTGCCTTCACCACAGTCCGAAAATAAAGTTCTGTGGTTAAAGACATGTCTATGACATGTTGTTACAGGTACCCTCATAGATTAAAAACTCTTAACAAGTTTCTAGATCTTCAGAAATAAACACTCTGGACATCTGTTCTCACCCTTGTGTATTTTTGTAATGATGCTGTAGAACACTCAGCCTGTGCATTTGGTGACAATATTGTAGAACACTCAGCCCGTGCAATTGGTGATGATACTGTAGAACACTCAGCCTGTGTATTTGGTGACAATCCTGTAGAACAATCTTCAATGTGGCAGCAGTTTCAGTGGGGAGATGCCATCACACACCTGTCCTGGTCCTGTTTCCAACCCAACCAACACAGTTAAAGGCAGCAACAAGTTTGTAGGCCCATGTGTGGATATGACCATGTCCCTTCCAACCCAAAGCCAGTCTTTACCACAATGATTTCTGTTTGACTCACTTCGACTATCAAAAATTTTGTCTCCTTGTTATCTCTAGAAAATCTGTTGGCTCACATTTCAAAAGAAAGATAAGCATGACAGGTACATTACACAAAGAAACTGTTGGGATCATGAAATCCCAATACACAGGGGCTGGGAAGTAAAAGACTTGTTGTACAAGAACATTTGAACTTGGATCCCTAGGACCTGAGTAAAGGCTAGCATGGCCACATGAGGCTATAATCTCAGTGGAGATTGAGATGATCTGATTCCAGGCACTCACTGACCAGCTTGGCTGGCCTACCAAAGAGGTTCAGGTTCATTGAGAGACCTCTGGCCTTTACCTCCAAACACACACACACACACACACACACACACACACACACACACACACACACACACACACCTCTGTCTCCAAAACAAACACAAGTGATTTGGAATCATGATGCTATGGGAAACTTGCAGCTTCCCTCTATTTGCATAACTGCCCTGAGTCGGACAGAGCAAGGCCCAGCCAGGACAGGCATTTTCACGTTTAATAAAATATGCTGGTCAGTTGAGACTGAGTCCTTCCTTTGACAAAGAGAAAAACATGCTTTATCCCCACCAGCCAGTGCTTTGCCTTCCAAGTGGCCTCTAGCATGCCACCCCCCCCCCCACTTGATTATTGGAACTCTTCCACAACTCTCTGAACTGCATAACTCTGCTGTCTAATTAGAGTAATCAGGATGGGACCAGATGGCAGGTTGAGCACTGGACAAGGAATCACTGTAAGAGTAAGTGCCTACTTAGTGTGTATGTAGGTTATTAGTGACCTGAAGTAAAAACATGCAAAACAACACCCACCAGCCACTTGGCACAGCTGTGCCTGTCTAGACATTGTCTGCTAAGAAACCCAGAGTAAACTGCATTTCAAGTTAGCTATCAGCAAATGTCAACAGCCCTTCCCTGAATTCGCTTCAAAATAAGAGTACCAGTGCAGAACTTAAGATTAAAATTGTATAAAGCCAGAAGCCAGACATGCAGCCCAGGGTGCACAGCCAACAGAAGATGGAAACCTGAACTAGGGTCTCAATATCCCAAGGTCAGTGCAGAATCTCTCAGGCTGGAGGAGACATTCACACTGTCCCAGTATGTGTGCATTTAGGAGTCAGACAGGGGAGGGCTGGCCTTTAGCTCTGTGACTCCTAAGGATGAACCTAGGTCAGTTCCTCGTTGGTAAAATAGCAGTGACACCTATGACATCAGAGACTGTCCAAGAGATGAATTCAAATAATGAAGCAAAGTTGGTACTCGGCAGGCAGAATACATCCTTTCTCCCCACCTCTGCCACTGCTCAGTAGCCACTTACTCTGTGCTCTGGGCCCTGGTTAGGCTCACAGCTCTGCTTGCCAAGGACGGATGAGGAGCAGGCAGGGATGCATCTTCCAGTTTAGCCCAAATGCTTCCTCCCTGCACAACTGTCCAGCTGGGCTACCTTCAACTGCTTCTCAGCTGCTTCTTTTCTCGATGCCCAAATACATTTCCTGCCGAATCTGTATACCAGCCCTCCCCGCCCGCAGAGCACATCTCGACCCTGCATAGCTGTGTCTCGTTCTCCTGTTCACCAAACTCTGCCCCACGTTTTCGTCCAAACTTGACGTGAGTGATATCATTCTAGAAGAATATATTCTTTTAAAAACGTTTTTATTAATTCCTTGAGAATTTCATGCCCCAACTCTTTCCCCCAACTCCAGACCTACCTTCACCTCCTACCCATCCCCCAACTCACTTCCATTTGTTTATTCTTTTTGTTTTGTTATGTTTTGTTTTTCGAGACAGGGTTTCTCTGTGTAGCTTTGTACCTTTCCTGGAATTTGCTTTGTAGACCAGGCTGGCCTCGAACTCATAGAGATCCGCCTGCCTCTGCCTCCTGAGTGCTGGGATTAAAGATGTGTGCCCCCACCACCTGGCCTCATTTGTTTTATTCTTAAAACAAGCCATTAAATCCCATTTGTGGCCATTCCCCGGAGCATGGTGGAGCTACCAGGAGCCACACGGCTAAAGGAGACTGATTCTCCCTCCCGACAAACCATCGACTGTCCACAGCTCCTCAGTTAGGGATGAGGACTAATGAACTCTCCTCCCTCTCCCTGCTTGACTGGCTTGGTGTTGTTCAGGCAAGCACACCTGCTGTGAGGTCATGTGAGTACCAACAGTCCGGTCATGGCCAGAGGACACTGTTTTGTCCTGGTCCTCCCCAGACTCTGACTACCTTCCCAGACGGTCCTGAGCCTTGCAGATAGGAGAACGATACACGTGTCTAATTCTGGGCTGAGCACTCTAATGACCCTTATTATCTTGTACTTTGTCAATTACGAGTCTCCACATTAACCACTGTCCACTGCACAGGGAAATAAGAAGAATAATTCTACGAATGGCTTTTCTCAGACAGCCAATGCTTCCCACTGTGAACAAAAGCTCTTATCTTGAATGGAGACCTCTGAAAGTTGTAGAGTAAGTCCCTGTCCCGTGGATCTGCACATGCTTCTCTGGGTAACCGCTGGGGACAGAGATAAGGAATAGGTCCTGATGCCTCTTTCTTGGATGATGAGGTGTGGGCAGGGGTCGTGAGTCCGAGTCTGCCCTTTGTTGAGGAGATGAAGTCCAGAAGGTAGAAACTTCATTGTAGCCCTCCCTCAGACTTCAGCAGGTGGCCTTTCTCCCCTAGCCCTGGACAGTTCACCTCTGTTTTCCAATTCCCACAGCTGTAACCCTGCAAGAAGTAAATACTTCTGGGCAGCACAGAAGAGCTAAACTTGTTAAGTCAGATCGCCCAAGTTCATATAACATCCAATTTTAGATCCCATTTAAGGGCTCCACATCTCTCGGGGAGGCCAAGAATAGATGCTTCATAGCAGGTATTTTCCTGCTAACAAAGGAATCTTTCATCCTTAGCCAGGCGGTGGTGGCGCACGCCTTTAATCCCAGCACTCAGGAGGCAGAGGCAGGCGGATCTCTGTGAGTTTGAGGCCAGCCTGGTTTAGAAAGAGAGCTGTTACACAGAGAAACCCTGTCTTAAAAAGAACAAAAAAGGAAAAAGAAATCTTTCATTTAAAAAAAAAAACACTTTTTAATAGATATTTAATACATCCACAAAAGCAGAAAGACTCATAGACTGAAGCCTACATGTCTTTTACTCAGTTTCTCTAATTAAATGATTTTGCCAATTTTATTTCATGTCTGGATCCCTCCACCATTTCCTGGTTTTGTTTTTTGCTGGAATGTCTCAAAACAAGTCTCAGGTTTCCTATAATTTTATTCATAAGTGTTTCAGCATGCGTCTCTAACAAGATGAAGACATTTTCAGATGTGACGACAACATTCTATTTATGGCTATGAAACCTTGAAGAGTGTGGATCTAGCCACATGTGACCCATGTTCTCTGAGGTCTTCTTGCACACGATCTCCTCAGGTCCCTTAGGGTTGTCAGCTGAGCCTTTTCACTTCGACACACATGCAACCCTACAACAGGTTTATAAGAATAGTACCAAAAACGCTTCCTTTACCCTCATGCCTGCTCCCTCCCCACGTGTGAACATCTCTACCCCTCTCTGAGCCTGGATTTGCACATCCTCTGGATTGTCACAGAGGAAATACCCTCTTTGTCCCTAAAAAATTCTCTTAGGAAAGTACAAGTATTGAATTCAGGAAGTGAGTGCTGAGACAATTCCGTCATCTGTCCTGTAGACATTAGCAAAAATACTCCAACTGATCTATAATGTCCTTAAAGAGGGAGGGAGGGAGGGAGGGAGGGAGGGAGGGGGGGGAGGAGAGAGAGAGAGAGAGAGAGAGAGAGAGAAATTAAAGAAAACCTTTAATAGTGTCCTGTTGTTTCAGGCTCTTTTGGTCTGGAAGAGTCCCGGTCTCTGGTACAGTTCCTAACATGGCTGTCTTTGCAGAAGCTGTCATCGGCTGCTTGGTAGAGTGTCCACCATTGGGGCATCATTGATAGTTCTTTGTGATGTCCTGCTGGCGATGCCTCTTGGCAGGGAGACGACAGAGTGGTCTCTTGCCTTTCACAGTTGGTTCAGTCAGGAGGAGCAGGTGTTCTGTGTCCCGTCCCCGCTGTGGCCGGTGTGAACTCTGACCACTTGGTGAAGCTGGCATCTGCCAGGTTTCTCTGCTCCAGAGACACCGACTTCTCTGTAATCAGGACCTCTCGAGAAGCTGCTCTCAGATCACGCAGGTGTCTTGTTACCTCTCAAACTCCCTCTTGTATGACTTTAGTCCTCATGGATGCTGTCTCCTGTGATCCCTAGGAATCAGTACTCAAGATTCTCTCTGTGTGTGTTATTCTTCTTTTATTTAGACTTCCATGAGGAAAGATGTCCTCCCTCTCCTGCTTGTCTGTTTATACAAATGTGATCTTGAGTCTGGTCTTTAAAAACAGGTCACACTGCTCTCATTATTTCTGTTGATGTTCAAATTCAAGACTTAACTAACAGAAGCAACTCCCCCACTCCCATACCTTGATGTCTCTACCATTCTTTAGCATCTCTTTATTTTCTGGCATGACAGGTTTAATTTGTTCTTTTCTTTCCTTGTTCCAGCCTGGGAATATTCTGTTTCTCAAAGAAGTTCTGGTTCTGTTCAGTAGATGATAGTATCTAAAAAAAAAAAAAAAAATCCATGATCTGGACAGTAGGGGAGCTCAGTGCTCCTATAAAATGACCTCTGTTAGATGGTCCCAGTGGGCAGACATGTACTCACAGCTATCTATCTATCTGTCTATCTATCTATCTATCTATCTATCTATCTATCTATCTATCTATCTGTCATCTATCTATCTATCTATCTATCTATCTATCTATCTATCTATCTATCTTCTGTCTAACTATCTATCTATCTTCTATCTATCTACCTTTCCATCCTTTATCTCTCCATCCAGCCATTATCTAACCTCGACCATCTAGTTATCTATATCCTATGATGGGTTTCATGATCTTAAGTCATATCTTTGTGTGTGTATGAGTGCAATGTATGTGTGTGCATTGTATGTGAGAATCTCCTGGTCTATCATTCTCTGACTTTTTGTGTGTATTTTTAATGCTTTACATTAGTGTATTTATATTGTGTGTGTGAAGCTGACATGGCACGTGTGTGGGGTCAGAGGACAACTGTTCTTTTCTTCCACCATGCAGTCCTGACCGAACTCAGATGATCAGGTTGTTGGCAAGCACCTTTACCCACTGAGCTGTCTTGCCTACCCTATGCTTTCTTCTTTTTAAGACAGTATCGTCCAGGAAACTTGGAGCTAGACTAGCCAGTAAGCCCCAGTGACTCCTGTCTCTGCCCTCCACAGTGGCAGGGCTGCAGGTGCACACAGGACCACACCCTGCTTTTTATGTGGGTGCTGACATCAGAACTCAGGTCTCATGCTTGCTCACAGAGCCTCTCTTCAGACCATTATTATGGGAGATTTGTCTAACCCAACCATACCATATTCATTCTTTTTTTCCCTTTTCTGTAATTTTAGCCCTTTTCTTAGATAATGAGAAACCTGCCTCTACTTATTATCAATACCTTTGCTTATGTGCACAGCCCTTGAATGTTTAGGAAGTACTTTCAAAATCGAAAACACATGGATGTGATAACAAGGCCTTCAGATTACAG
>CABHPQ010158687.1:0-14185 GCA_902168405.1 Peromyscus aztecus
TGATTTTAAAAATGAAAATATGTAATAGTGGTGGAAATCTGAAAGAAGAATAGCTAAAGAGTGCTTCAGTGCTTGAGCTCACAAGAGATTCAGAAAAAATCATTTCCACGAACACCACTTGTATCATGAAGTTCAGGGGAAAAGCACTAGAGGAACGCTATTAATCTTCTCTATGTAGGGTATATACATTACACTCTGGGATGCTTATAGTTGAAGATGAATGCCCTGCAGATCAAGGAAATAACCTCTTTAAGTTTCTGTGGACAATTGTAACAAAATGTTCAATCTAAAGGAATTATTGCCCATTGGAGGTCACTTCTTTAACCAAGGGGCAATACTTTCTCCAATTACTTATTTCACAGCCAGGTTGTATACCAGGCTTTTGTTCATTTAGAAAAAGGAAACAAAATGCCATTTTAGATATTCTTCCGTCCCATTTGCCATCAGTCAGACCTATTGGGTTAGCTAATAGAATTGTGTGGGACATGGCCAATTCCCTGCTGGAAGATCAAATGGTTTTGGAGACTTGAATGACCCAAAACAATAGTTTAAGACTTCAGGAAGTGATGCTTTGTCCCATATTTTTTACCATCTTCCATTAGTAGCTTTGATTTAGAAATATCAAATTTTTGTTCTGTAATTATCATACCACATGTTTATTTATAATATTTACTCTATAAAGTAATACATATAGTGAATTGTGAATACTCCTTCATGTCCCCTAAGAATAATTTGGAATATATTTCTCAGGTTTGTCTATGAAGCATTACATGAAAACATTATTAATATTTTTTAAAAAATGAAATTGGGTTTATATTCTCCTGAAATTTCATTAAAAACCCCTTATTCATACACATTGCAAATTTTCATCATGGAAGTACAGATGTATTTCATTTTAATAGCTGCAGTGTATACCACTGGAAAATATATCATGTTTAGTTGTTTCCCTGTTGATTTGGGTTGTTGCTAATTTTTCACTTCAGAAAAAAAATGCTTCACATTTTCATGTACGATATCTAATTCTGAAAGCATCTTCATAGAACAGATTCATAGATGATCAGTTGTAGAATTAGGGAGTAAAGCCTGTGTACTTTACATGTTGATAGGTAGACTTGACTAACTCATCCTCTTTCCCCCTGTGGAAGGTTCCTTGGGGTCTATTCCCACTCACAGTGCACTGGAGTCCTAAAGGCTGCATTTTACTTTGAATTTTGTTTTGGTGAATAAACAATATCTTGGATTACATGAAACCAAGACTTCTAGAGGTCTCCAAACACCTCAATTTCCAGTTCTGGAGTTCCTTTGTGTCTATGTCATCTTTCCTTGCCCAAGAGTCAAACTGGTCCAGTAGAGGTCTTACAGAACAGAACATCCAGGCGATCCACCTGCCCCACTGAAGGGTTTGGGGGTGTTCCGTTTAAGGAATGATCAGGGTTGGAGCCTAAAAACAGTTCTTAGTGTGCCTGTGCACTTGGAAGGCACTTTTAGCACAAATACACTTCACCTAGCAGACCATGTGACAAATGACAGCAGGAACTGTTCATTGAATGTCTACTGTGTATGAGGTGTTGTGTATACTTAATTAATTTGATTCTCACAGAAAGCCAAGAACTGCAGTATTTATCTATCCATTTTATAGACCTAAAGCTCAGAGAGAAGCAACTTTTTCATAAAATGACTGAACAGCAAACCTAGGATTCACATACATTGTCTAAATCTGAAGTCCACATTCCTTTAATGATAGGAGGCTTTTTCTCAGTAACCACATCAGACTTTAGTCCACTATGATTTTCCTTTTTGGTTTTCAAGGAATCTCAGAATATAGTACAGGCTGGTCTTGAATTTGCTATTCTCTTGTCTCAGCTGCTGGAATGGTGGGATTTTAGGTGTGTGTCACCACACCCAACTTTAGGTGATTCTTTTTTAAAAATTTTTAATTCATTTTACTTACCAACCACAATTTCCCCCAATCCCTCCTCTTGTTCCCCCCAACTTCTCCCTGTCCTCCCCATCCACTCCTCCAAAAGGGTAAGGCCTCCCATGGGGAGTCAACAAAGAGTGGTACATTCAGTTGAGGCAGGACCAAGTCCCTCCCCCCGCATCAAGGCTGAGCAAGGCATTCCACCATAGGGAATGGGCTACAAAAAGCCAGCTCATACACCAGGGATAGATCCTGATCCCACTGCCAGGGACCCCTTAAACAGACCAAGCTACACAACTGTCTTCTACATGCAGAGGGCCTAGTTCAGTCTCATGCAGGCTCTATAGCTGTCGGTCTAGAGTTTGTGAGTTCCCACAAGCTTGGTTCAGTTGTCTCTATAGATTTCCCCATCAAGATCTTGACCCCACCCCCTTGCTCATATAATAATCCATCTTCCCTCTCTTCGACTGGACTCCTGAGGCTTGGCCTAGTGCTTGACTGTGGATCTCTGCATCTGCTTCCATCAGTTACTAGATGAAGGCTCTTTGATGACAGTGAGGGTATTCACCAATCTGATTACAGCACACACCTATGAACACCTGGTCTTTGACAAAGAAACCAAAACAGTACAATGGAAAAAAGAAAGCATATTCAACAAATAGTACTGGTGTAAATGGATGTCAACATGTAGAAGATTGCAAATAGATCTATCACCATGCACAAAACTCAAGTCCAAGTGAATCGAACACCTCAACATAGTTACACTGAACCTGATAGAAGAGAAAGGAGGAAGTAGCTTCGAATGCATTGGCAAAGAGACTACTTCCTAAATATAACACCAGTAGCACAGACACTAAGAGCAACAATCAATAAATGGGACCTCCTGAATCTGAAAAGCTATTCTAAGGCAAAGGACATGGTAAATAAGACAAAATGACAGCCTACAGAATGGGAAAATATCTTCACCAACCCCACATCTGACAGAGAGCTGATCTCCAAAATAAATAAAGAACTCAAGAAACTAGACATCAAAATACCAAATAATCCAATTAAAAAATGAGGTACAGATCTAAACAGAGAATTCTCAACAGAAGAATCTCAAATTTAAGTAATTGCTCAACATCCTTAGTCATCATGGAAATGCAAATCAAAACAACTCTGAGATACCATCTTACACCAATCAGAATGGCTAAGATCAAAAACACAAATGACAGCTTATGTTGGAGAGGATGTGGAGCAAGGGGAACACTCCTCCACTGATGGTGGGAGTGCAAACTTGTATAGCCACTTTGGAAATCAATATGGAGGTTTCTCAGAAAATTGGGAATCAATCTACCTCAAGACCCAATGATACCATTTTTGGGCATATACCCAAGAGATGCTCAATCATTCTACAAGGACACTTGCTTGACTGTGTTCATCAGTAGCGTTATTCATAATAGACAGAACCTGGAAACAACCTAGGTGCTCATTAACCAAAGAATGGATTAGGAAAATATAGTACATTTACACAATGGAGTATTACTCAGCTGTTAAAAACAATGACATCAAGAAATTTGAAGGCAAATGGATGGAATTAGAAAAAATAATCCTGAATGAGGTAACCCAGACCCATACAAACATGGTATGTTCTCATTCATAAATGGATATTAGCTGTAAAGTAAAGGATAACCATGCTACAATCCACAGCCCTAGAGAGGCTATGTAACAAGGAGGGCCCAAGTGGGCCATTTACACCAACTCTTGTAGGCTACAAGAATTTCAGAAATTACTTTGAAATCAGAAGAATTCAGTACAGATCCTGGTTAGCTACCTTCTATATCTTACAAAGTTGGCATGCAAGGCAAACCTGTTTTCAACCCCTTAATGTCTGAAATCTATTAACAATGCCTAATAGAATTATGTAGGTGGACTGAGATAATATTTATTTATAAGAGACTAGGTGAGTTGTTGTCAAATATCAAGAGTGTCTATATGATAATTCCTGTGTCTGTAGAAGGGCTAGAGTGCTAAGAATACAGAAAGTACTCATTTTATCCTCATAATGAAGCAATTCTGGGCCTCTGGTTTATTTGATGAATGATCATGTGTACAGAGGGACTTTAGAAGGGTGTTCACACAGAGGCCTGAGCCCTGGCCACACACGTCTCTGCATGCTATGCTATATCTTTCATGGAGGGTGCTCTAGCACTTGCCCCTTTCCATCAGTTTATCAGATTTAATATATACAGGAAAATACCCCGTGTGCTTGAATGGCCAGGTTTGAGAACATATTTTCTTTTTATAACACAAGACCTTTTAAAAGGTGTTGGTGATCTATAATCTGAGGCTGTCTCATGAAGTCCTAGATTGCTTGCAGTGAGATAGATTGGATCTGCATAGTAACACATTAAAGACAGGGACATCTGCGCAGCTTCCCCTGGTGCTTTATAACTGGTCGCTTCCTTTAAAATCTGCATCTGTTATATAGCTCCTAAGTAAATGGTGCACATTTTGCTTAAAGACGGGACAGACTGTAAGGACTAAATTTTATTTTTTTCTGACCATTAGTGCCTGTCATCAAACGGATTGTGAAAACGCACACATTTTTGAGCGGTAAGCAGACATTTTGTATGCATCCCCACAAGGGACACATTTAGTTCTCTTAAAAATGTGTGCATACATTTATTTGTTAATATACACATCTATTCCTTTATTTAGGAAATATTTTGTGATTCTCAGTGGGGAATTCTGAATTTATGTATTGTTATATGATTTAAAGAAGAGATTTATAAAATATCTTTTTTTTTCCATCCAAGGATGATGTAATCTTAATAATTATTGAAGCTGGGTAATGGACATATGTGAGAATGCTATAGGATTCTCTCTGTTTGTGCATGTTTAGAACTTGGCTAAATACAAATTAGACTGAGAAGATTATGTTTTCATGAGCACAAATATACCCAATGTCACCATGCTCTGTCTGTAGTGGAACTATAAAACTCCACATTAGATTGAGAAAAGATCCTAAGTGCTCAGTATAAAATCAGATGACTGAGCACAACCATTGTTCTGTTAGCCTTTGATGAGAGTCAAGTGTTTTTATTGCATTATGGTCCAACTGCACTGTGGAGAGTCAGGGTAATTTACTTAGAATTGTAAATGTCTAGCATAAGATTTTTATCTTAATCCCATTCTGTGTGCCCATCTTTTGATTATCTGAGTTTTCTGTCTATGGCTCATTCATGCTTTCTTTGTCCTGTATTAAGGGATATTTAACTTTTCAAGTGATGCAAGCAAAACTTAGAACATGAGAATTACCATTCACTCTGGTTTGAGTTTGATTTCTATGTAACTTTGAGAAATACTTGATTTCTCTGAAAATCTGTGTTTTTGTTTTCCATAAACAGAATTGATGTAAAAAGAGTCCTTCCAGCATTTTGGTAAAGATTAAAATAGAGTGAATAAGATATTCTTCCCAAACTGGAAAGCCCTTACAGCTGGAAGATGTTGTAATTGTGTCTTTGGAGATATTCTAAGCATAAGAAACACATAGGTAACCAGAGTTCAGACTATACACAGGTCAAGGTAATATCTTCCATCTGTGGGAAGCAGAAGGAAAGAGTTGGACAACATTTTCCACACCACGTAGTAGTTTTCAAATGTTGACATGCCCCTGGGAACTTGCTAAGATTTCTAACTGCCAACCAATCCCCCAGAAAACTGATTCAGAAACTTTAGGTTGAGGGCAAGGATTAGCATTTTTTAATGACCATCCCTGATGATTCTGATGTAGGTAGTCCAAAGATTACAATTTGGAGAACACAGCTTCTAAGGTGTAAAATGTTATCCATTTGAAGGATTTTTCTAGTTTGAAAGAAGATTCTGGGAAGAGGAAATATATAATCCAAGGAGTAAATCAATCAGAAGAAAACATCAAATATAGCACATAGGAAAGAATTTTGAATGCAAACTCCCTAAGATCCTTCAAATGGCATCTCATAATCACAACTAAACTTAAATAAGAACATGTAAAAAATTGTCTTCCTGCTCTCTATTTATGACTCTCCAGGTGATTTTGTATCTATGTGGATGTAGCCTTAAGGGAATGTTACTGTGGAGACTTTATTTGTATTTTCTGAATTACTTTGAGTACAATTACTGTTTTGTCAGGAAACCATAGCTTTTCCTTTAGATAATTGACTTTAGAGGGGTTTGTTGCATTGTTAAATGTGATTTTTATTTAGACTTAGCCCTAAAAAATTTCCTGTGGGGAATACATCTTTAGCTTTGTAATGGAAAAATAGGTTTTGATTAAAAGAAAATTGCTTTATAGTCAATTTTTTACAAGAATTGGGACAATTGCATTAGATGAGATTGCCCTGTATGACTACTCTCCAAATGTTATTTACTTTTTTATAATATAGCATTATTCAGTGTTCTCTTTATTTTCTTAAATTTGCCTTCTCCATTCAGACTGTTGCAGTCTGATTTCCTAATTATGCAATACTTAAACCAAATAATATGAAGGATATAAAAGTGTTTTGGAATATAAAATAAACGTGTAAGAGGTTTTTATACTGCAGAATTTTGTTCCTCATTGCACCACATAAGTCATCCCTAGATTCTTGGAGATTTTGCATGAAGGATATTGTACACTTACACACATACACACACACACACACACACACATCACTCTATGTAGAGAATGGTGCAAAAATCCTACCTCATTATGTGTAGGATAAAGTGAGCAAGTCAGAATGCCATCCTAAGTTTCCCTTTGTCATCTACATATTTATGCCTAGGAGATGGACAGGAAAGGTATTTTAAAGAAAAAAAAACATCTTATCATCTTTAATACTAACTTTTGGAGATTGATGAGGTATTTTAATCTATATGATGGATTTTAGTGATGGCCTCCTTTCAAGGTACCCAAAAGAGTGGCATAAGGACCATGTTTTCTTTCCATTGCTGTTGGTGCCATCAGGAGGAAGACTTTATCCCAGAATGCTCAGATGAAGGGACTCTAGTGTCATATTACTTTCAAAGTGTGTGAGCAGGGCCAGAAACATTGAGACACCCAGACATGGAGAGATGGGAAATTGTTACCATTGAAAGGATGGAAAAGTCAAGAGAAAGAACAGCATTGTTTTAGTCTAGTCACAGCCAAGCCCATGAGAAAGGAGTTCCTGCCTGGCTGAAATTGTCATAGTGGAAGGACATAGAAATAGAGGATGAAGCTGGTAAGAGGAGGAATAGATGGCTCAACTTCTCTTTCCATCACCTCCAATTGGTGTATCCAGCACCAGTCAGTTAGCAAGGAAGCCCAGATGATGGGGTCAGCAAGGATCAATGTCCTGGGATGCAGAAATACAGCAGAGTAGATGTAGATGGGTGGAGGTGAAGCATACACAGCACAGTTGTTCTTTGGCATCCACTGAAGATCATGCCTCCCCATCTTCTCAATTTTCCACCTGCTTCTTTTCAGGTAAAAATATTATAATGCAATATTTGGGGCTGTGACTCATTTTGACTGAAATTCATGAGCGTGGTGATTGATTGACCTGAGAAATATTAGCTGATCAAATTTTTCACATGAATAAATTGGAAGTTTGAAAATTTGAAATGAAATGAAAATATTTTATGTGTAAGTTTGCATTTTGAATTCCTAGAAGAATAGTTTGAGTAACAGATTTTTAGGCAGGGTATATTAGAAATATGATGATGCTTATCACATTTTTTATTATTAGTTATGAATATTTGAATGAAGGTAGCTCCAAGTGGATGTTTCCATTTAGTTTTTGATTCCAAGGTTTTTTGTTATTGTTGCATATAAATGTATATATATATGTATGTATATATATATACATATGTGTGCATATGCTTTACATATTATTATATATATTATTATAGATATGCCTTGTATATATGTTTTGATGTATCTCTTTTGAAGTATATTTATCATTAACATTTTTACTTTTTTTAAAAGAAGCACCATTAAAACTATTTAGCTTTATCTTAAACCTGAGCCTAGGAAGGTATTATATGGTGAGTAAGGGAGGGCATGAAGAATAGGTAAAATTTACATCAAGAACTAACATGATATGATAACTCTAAGGATGTAGTAGTGTTATGCACCTTGGCAATAACCAACAGATTTTTAATTGAACTTAAAATCTGTTCAACAATAGGGAAACCACTGGAAAACTAGCTAGCTAGTTAGTACTAGTAACTAACTAGTTACTGGAGGAGAATCTACAATCACTAATCTACTAAACCAGTATAATTCCTAACAATAATCTATAGACACTTGTCCTTACACCTACAGATGAGTTTAGTCTTCAGTCCTCATCAGGGAAACTTTTCTTTGCAACAGACAGAGACCATTACAGAAAACCACAACCAATCAATATGCTGAGTTGTGGAGCTCAGTCCCAATGGATACATCTACCAATCACTCCCACACTAATGCTCAAGGAACACTGTGGAAGAGGGGATGGAAAGACTCTAAGAGTCGGAGGACCAGAAAGTTCATTATGAGATTGTTTCTCCTGGTAATGTCAGAAGCTGCACCCATAAAGCATCACTAACGTGACTGCCTAAATGTGAGATGAACAAGGACACCACCAATGGACAAGCCAAAAAGGGTAGGAAAAACCCATGAAGGCTCAAACCTACACAAAGAACTATAAGCAACCAAAGAAAGCTGGGATTGGAAGAGGTGGTCTTCCCCAGGGATGAGAACACCAATTGGATGTCTGTTGGTTGTCAAATGGTCAGCCCTGAAAACATAATACAAGAAACCTTTTATGGACTTAGAAGGCAATATTTAGTAATACATGTATGTGTGAAATAAGAGGTCATGAATCTAAAGGAGAATGAGGAGGAGGTACATAGGAGGGCTTGGAGGGAGGGAAGGGAGGGGAAAATGTTATAATTTATAATCTCAAAAATAAAATTCTAAAAGGAAGAAAAAGATAAAAAGAATGGGTGGGATTAAAAAATGTGGGAACATAAAATCTAAGTCAAAATGGTAGGGAGAGAGTTGCTAAATAAAGAATGTATCTTGTTTATTTGCATATTTACTGTACCTCAAATTGTGAGCAGTCTGACAGAAATTGAATGTGGATTTTCCATTTAAATACAAATCAATTAACTACTAAGTAACTAAATTGCACTACTGCCACTTGTCTCAGTTAAACAATTTGGATTAAAGAAAGAGAAAAACATGGGAGTCAGCATCAGCATTAGATGTAACTAGAGGTCTGAGGTGACTGAGGACAGGCTGTTGGGCTTTACGACATGGCTGATGGATAGTGTTGGTGAGGATGATGCATACAGAGAAGATGTGTTGCTAATGATCATTGTGGTCTGTGGCAGACATTGGTAGTTGAATTGGTATTATTATTGAGAGATCTGATAGTGCCTGTGTTGGTAGAAACATTGGAAACTCTAAAGGTAAAGCTGAAAAGTTGGGAGAGGAGCTGGCGCTGGGAGTAAGGATGTTGATGTTGTGAGTGGTAGTGACGTTACCAGTAATGCTCAAGGTGATGACAGGGCTTATGCAGAGAGGTGATGTCACATGACCTTTACATTTCTCAAATGCGTCTCTGGTTAAAAACAAATAATGAATCTCAGTAAGTTTGCTTGCAAGGAGATTTATCACACTAAACACTCACTTTGCAGATGCTCTCGAAGCATTTCCTTAATTACAGATATTAGCGTCACGCTGAGCCAAAAAGCATCACTCCTGTCGATTTCAACACAGTGCACAAGTTCTTTCAATAAATATTACTCAACTCCAATTACTGAAAACTTTTTGAATAAAATTGACTTCTCCTACTCAATACAATGCACTTGTAATATATATATATTTTTTTAGCATGAAGGTAATGCAATTCCGTTGGGGGTTATCTTCTATCCCTGTTTCCAAAGCACCTAGAATTATATCTTCTGAGACTTGGTATCTGTCTCTTACACTTAGCTGCCAAGCAAAATAATTTCACTTGTTATCAACCTTCTTCTTGCTTCATAGCATAAACATACATCATTTGAAATACTGAATCTGCAAGCTGTCCAGTATATATAATATATGGTCACTTTTCCCCCTTGACTGAATATGTGAAATTACACAAAAAATGCTCAGAGTAACAGTTTCTATTTTTATTGTTTAAAGTTAGCTCCTGCCTTCTCCTTAGCAACAGGTGACTCATCTATCAGTTCAGTGAATCACTTTAGATTATAAAGACCAGCATGAACTCTACTCAACAAACTCAAGTTGCTTAAACAACTGGAATGTCTTCCAATTTGACACAGCTCAGCATATCAAGTATATAGGAGTATACACTTAATTGCTGGTTTCTATCTATTGAATATTTGTAGCAGAAATTTTATATGCATAGTTTTTGCATAGTTTCTCTCCACTTAAAACATAAATAGAACAAAGCCTGAGAAGTCTTACTACTATGTGGCTCAGGTGGGTTTTGAATTCAGGTACCTGATGGAGCATAGAGTTTTATTTGAATATTTATGAAATTAATATAAATTGTATCGCCATATTTGGGGCTTTCTGAAGCTTAGTTCTGTATACTCTCAGTTACTGACCTTTAATTTAATTTAATCATTTTATTTTTCCATTGCACTACATTTATTTAGTTATTTATTGACATGTTCATTGTACATGGTATTGGGTTTCATAGAGACACTTTCATGTAAATATATTATGCACTTTGGTCACATTCATGTGTGTGTGTGTGTGTGTGTGTGTGTGTGTGTGTGTGTGTGTGTATGAGATTATGTATCTATATAAAGTCCAGGATCTAAAACTGAGAGAAAATATGTGGTATTTGTCTGAATTTTACTTCATTTAAAATGACGATCTCCAGTTAGTCCATTTTCCACAAAAGCATAATTTTGTTTTTCTTTATGGTTGAATATAACTCCATTGAGTATATATATATCTCATCTTCTTTATTCATTCATCTGCTGACAGACACCTAGGTTGATTCTATAGCTTGTTGATTGTTAATAATGGTGCATTAAACATAGATGTGCAAATATTTCTTTGGTATGCTGATATAGAGTCCTTCAGGTAAGTGTCCAGGAGTGGTATATCCAAGTCACATAGTAGTTCTATTATCATTTTAATTTTTCAAAAAGCCCCTGAGATGATTTTCATAGTGGATGGATTTATTTATATCCTTACTAGCAGTATACAATCCCTACTTCCTCTGGACCTCCATTATCAACAGTGTTTATAGTTATTTGTTTTCTTTTCTTTCTTTCTTTTTTTGTTTTTTCGAGACAGGGTTTCTCTGTGTAGCTTTGCACCTTTCTAATGTTGTTTTCTTGCTGATAGCTCTAATTTGGGAGTTGTAAAAACTTTGGGAGGTAGAATCCAGATGGCAGAAATCGATCCTTAAGTGTGGCTCATTGAAGATTGTAGCCTGAACTCTGATTCTGGTTGAGTTTTCTATTTCCTCATCTATCATGATATGAACAACCTTTGCCTCACATTCCTTCTCCTATAGACTAATCTTCACCATCATGCCTTTCCAGCCATGATGAATGGAAACTTTTGAAACCATGAGCCAAAATAAACATTTCTCCATGAAGTTCTTCATGTCAAGGTAGTTGTTCTCAGTGATATAAAAGTAACTAACACATTGTCTCATTATTCTTTCCTTTATGCTTTGAGTAGTGTCATGATTTGGGCATGAATTGTCACCCCCAAAAGCTCGTGTGTTCAAGACTTTGTCCCAACTGTTGGCATATTGATAGGGTATTTGATCATGAGGATGACAACTTCATCAATAGATTAATGCATTGATACATTAGTAACTGAATGCTATAAGGCGGTGGACCCAAGAGGCAGTAAGTCACTGGGGTACATCTTTGAATGGTATATCTTTTCATGGTCCTTAATTGCTTTGTTTGTCCCCTTGCCTGTCTTTTCTTCTATCTCCCCTGGACACTCTGAAATGGATGGTTTTCCTTTGCCATGTTGTATGATATTGGTATTTCTTCCTTGTCAAAGTCTCTAAAGCAAGGATGCCAGCCAACCATGAGCTGACATCTCTGAAACCGTGAGCCAAGTAAACCTTTCCTCTTTGAAGTTTATTATCTCAGGTATTTTTTCATAGGAATGAAAAGTTTCAAATACAAATTCCTTGTTAATTGCTTACTTAAAGAGTTATTTGAGCCCTGTTATTGGTTGATTTTGTTCTCTTATAATTAATATATTGACATCCCAGCTCCCAATGTGACTATATGTAGAAGTAAGCTTTTATAAAGGAAATTAAAGTCAGATGAGGTCTTCATTCTGTGGCATCTCTCTCTCTCTCTCTCTCTCTCTCTCTCTCTCTCTCTCTGTGTGTGTGTGTGTGTGTGTGTGTGTGTATGTGTATGAACGTATGTACATATTAGTTTTTTTTTATTGCTGTGGCACAACATCTCACAGAAGTAACTTGAAGAGAGGGCTTATTTTAGCTCACAGTTGGAAGGTATAGTCAGTCCATCATTGTGGAAACATATTATGGTAGGAACGTGACATACTGTTTACATTACGTCTGAAGTCAGGAAGCAGAGAGATGAATGCTGATACTCGATTTGCTTTCCTTTTTTATTTAGTCTAGAATGACAATCTGTAGGATAGTGCCATCCATATTTAATGTGGGTCTTGCACCTCAGTTAAGCATTTTGGACATACCTTACAGGCATGCCCAGAGGTTTATCTTTTTTTTTTATTAAGGAATTTTTTATTCATTTCACATACCAACCGCAGAGCCCCCTCTCTTTCCTCCTCCTGCCCCTCCAGCCTTACCCTCCTAACCTACCCCTATTCTAGGTAAATCCTGCAGGTGTTCAATGAGGACAACATATACCCAGAGAAAAGGCCTTGTGAAGATGTAGAAGGTCACAAAGAGGCTTTCTCCAGAATCTATCCCTGCTGGCTCCTGACCCCATACTTGAGTTGTTCTGTTTAGGCCATTTGGTCTATGGCATTTTGTTATGGCAACTTAGGTAGACTAAAATAATACCCACTATGGGGAAGAATGCTGGTCTGAAAAAAAAACCTTCATTTTGGTTCTGTGGTTTGGATCATTGGCTGCAAAGTTTTCCCTCAATCTGTTTCTCCTGGCTTGGGCTATTCTCTTCCAAGGGAATTCTCCTACTGGAGAATTTCTCATAGGTCTCAGAGCAAGGCACATTTGTGACCAGTGTTTCTAGAATTGTGAGAAGTTTCCATGAAAGACGCAAGGATTTGGATCACTACTCTTTGTTGAAGGTTATCTATTTGTATTGCCAAATTCAAACCACAGGTGACCAATTTCCTGTCAGCCATATGACGACTAATAACTAAAGTGATCACCAAAATGATTGACATGATCTTTTATTTCAGCCAGAGTGGTAAAATGAGCGAAAACTTTTAAAAGAAGATAAACAAAGGAGTAGTATATTTTCTAATACATTATTTTATGAAGTATGAGGGAAATGAAGATAGCTATAGTTGAGATATTTTAAAATTGTTTTTATTTAAGAAAAAATATTTATTTTCCACTTCATTCTAGCTTTAAACTTTATGTTGCTTCTTTGTTTGACAAAGCATTGATCCTTCTCTGTAATCACAGCAGGGAATTAATCTGTAGTCTTAATTGCAATGTATTAATGTTATGGTGGGCAAATTGCCTCTGATATGGCTGTTATTAAGACTACCATTAAAACTGTACAATAAAGCCTCATTAGTGACATCTTCATCCTTGGGAGCTCAGCTGAATTGTTTCCTATACCTCAGCAGGTACATTCCATCCAGGTCATGGGAAATTATAAAATTGACTTATACTTTGCTGCCTCAGCTTGCAAATGCTTTACAAACACAAGTATGATAATATAAGATCATAAGAGTAGCAGATTCCTAGGAAAGATTAACAGAAAAGGTGGCATGCTGAGCTTTATAGGTTGGGGTGGATTGCTCTAGTCATTTTAATGGTGGCCTGTCAGCATAGGAGACAGAGTATCTTCACTGTCTTACCAAGCAATTAGGGAGACCAGTGACCTCTAGGGATCTTTCTTAGGTCTGGGGCACATCACCATGCCCAACATTCTTTTTTTCTTTAAAACATGTGTCCTGGGAATTGAATTTAGATTGTCATGGTTTCAAAGCTAGCACTTTACCAACTGAGTTAACTGTCTAGACTAGGAGAGATAACTATACTAGGCTTTGACTAGTATAGTATAGTATAGTATAGTATAGTATAGTATAGTATAGTATAGTATAGTATAGTA
>CABHPQ010158687.1:14195-34365 GCA_902168405.1 Peromyscus aztecus
TATAGTATAGTATAGTATAGTATAGTATAGTATAGTATAGTATAGTAGAAGCAGTTTTGTGTGTGTTCCAGAGTGTAGACCCCAAAAAGCATTATAGTTTTACCTTTCAGCTTTTTGGTCTCTTGCCTTGAGACTGCTGTATAATGAGGAAGATAAGCCCCTGGGATTGAACCAAGGTACTCTTGTCCCTAATAATACTGACTTCTCCATGTCAATTTAGGTTTCTTATTCTAGAACATTAATTGTTCAGCTAAGCCACAAAATTAGGAAAAATAGTAACATCAGTTTGAGGGTGGTTGTTATGCAACCAAGGATAATCAAAGCTATGTTCTTCATTTCTAGCAGTCTGAGATTAAATTCCTTTGGATATAAGTCAGTAGTTTAGATTGGATATTTGCTATGATGTTTCTACTGGGAGCACAGAAACTATTAATAAAATAAAATAAGAAAATAGGAAAATGAATACAACTCATTTGACTGGTGCAGCATCTTTAAGAATATGACTGAGGTCTAGAAAGGTAAGTTAGATTGAGATTGAGGAACAACTTCCATGTAACAGAGATGGATATTCAATTTAGCTGCTAACCTATGAAAAGACTGTAATGACAAGGGGAGTGGAGAGAGGAAAATGAGCCTCCATGGACATTGGTAAAGCTCAGAGTGGCTGATGAGATGCCAGGGAAGAACCCAGATTTTTTTTGAGCAGTCTTCTTCTATGGTTTAGAATAAAACTCAAAGTGTTCTCTCATGGACTCTGGGATGTGCAGAGGCTGAAAACTCCCTACCAAATCCCTCAAAATGAAGTTTTGCCAAACATTCAGTAAGAGCAGCTGTTTTCTCCCATGAGTATGCTAGCCACTGTATAGACGCCATCTGTGGATAATGAGGTATCACTCTGGTAAGGACTTTACCCACATGATTATTCTGCATGTTGTTTGGTCTTGGGTGTGATTATGATTTTTCACTTTTTAGCAGATCCATGGGAAATAAGTGCCTATAAATATAATAGTTCATCGGAGAAAACCCAAGCCACAGAGGAAAGCAAATGTCAGTGATGAATGAAGTTTGCATTAAGTTTCAAGAGAAGTACAAAACTGGCCACCTCCTAGAAAGAAAGCTCTCTGTAATTCAAAGACTAGATGCTGAGACGTTTTGTGAAGTGCTACATACTTTTCTGTCAGCTTCTACATGCTGTTGTCCCAGTTGTGCTGTGCATTCTTGGTCCCAAATGTGATCCCCACATCAAAAAAAATCACCTGCTGAGGGGAGGGAGCTGAGGGAATGTGAAGTGGAGATGGGGATGACTGAAGTACATTGCAGACATGTATAAAAATGTCCTACTGAAGTCAAGGCAAGTGCTCTGCTGTTGAGCGGAAGCCCCAGTCTTGGACTCCTCGATTGACACCAAACTTTTCCTGTTCCACATATCAAAGACTGTTCTACCACGGCTTGGAGCCTAAGCCCAACAACTGAAGACATATGACTTGCGTTCTTTGTCTCAGATGCCTGAGCTCAGGTGACTTCAGGGCCTGTGAGAGAAAGAATAAGAGCAGGCATTTTCAGCTTCTTAACTAAATATCATTTATGCTGCTTTGATCTCTCTCTCTCACTTCTGTAGGATAATGTGATGATATATGTACAATACGTGATGGGGTATATATGACATATATTTGTTATGATTTGTGCTGCAGTAGTTTTGCTGCCACAAGTATTATTAAAAGAGCCCAACTCTCGGGTGGCGGTGGCACACGCCTTTAATCCCAGTGCTCAGGAGGCAGAGGCAGGTGGATCTCTATGAGTTTGAGGCTAGCCTGGTCTACAGAGTGAGATCCAGGACAGGCTCCAAAGATACAGAGAGAAACCCTATCTTGAAAAACCAAAAAATAAAAATAAATAAAAAAAGAGTCCAACTCTCTAAGGCTAAGAAATCTTAAAGAGGAAATTTTAACACATGAATTAAATAGTCCAAGCACACTGATTCATCATCTCTTTTGTATATGCATGTGCTTCCCTCCTCCCCCTGCCCAAAGGACAAACTTCATTGAGCTGTTTGGTTTTAGTTTTCTTCCTCCTGTACAGTGGTTCCAAGTACTTGCTTGGTCTTGTGAGCAGCCATGAGACCCACTTTGAGCACAGCAGGGGCATCTCTTCCCATAGTAGAGGGTTTGCCAATGTGTTGGTGGTTACTACTTCCGTAGGGATGTTCTACAAAATTCATGGCCATGTCTTGTACACGTGACCAGCAGTGCCTCTTTGTCTTGCATTTGTGGTATGCACTGCCGGCCTTTAAGACAGGTTTGTCAATTCTGTCCCCACCAGCCGCCACACCAATAGCTCTGTTGGCCAAGAAAATTACCTTTGACCCTGAAGGCAGCTTCAGTTGGGTTTTCTTGGTCTATGGGTTGTAGGACCTTATTGACAAGAGGATTGTGTCAGCTTGCTCAAGTCCCGAGATTTCTCATCCAGACAATCCAGGATGCCCATAGACAAAATACTGTGGATATTGGGGGGAACCTTCCCGTTCTGCAGTGATGAATAGTTCAGTCTGTTTCTTAAATCAGTAGGGATCATGAAAGACCACCTTTGCAGGGGTCCTGAATGATGTCCTTCCTTTACATTGCCCTTGATAAAGCAGTAGGGCTCATCGAAGTCCACTGCACATGTGCACAGACACACAATTGGTGCCTTTCCTTCTCCCTTAGATCACACAGCCCACAGTGGAAAGAAGAAATACACTAACTTTTGAGGGCAGCTATGATGGTTCTGTACACTGACAATAGCTTAGAGCCACAGACTGTAAGGTATCTGGTATCCTCACCCAGAATGTGAGAATCAAACCACATTTTGTTCATAGATTTGACACCAATGACCTCTGTTGATACTTTGCATGGGATAGGAGTGTATTAGAGTTGGAAAGAAGGCTCAGCCAAACTGCTGCCAGGCCTGACAGCCTGAGTTTGATCCCTGGGACCCACCTGGTGGGAGGAGTGAACTGATTCCCGTAAGTTGTCCTTTGAACTTCATATGCATGCCTGTACATGTACACAGACATGGGCACTCATGATAAGTAAATTAAAAAGGCAATAAATGAAAATGATTTCCAAAAGTGGATTAGTATTATCTCAGTAGCAGACAGTTTCTCAGAGAAATACTGTTAACCTACAATTGCTGCTGAGGAGGGAAATACAATTCATGCATACTATTGTCTGGTTTTTTTTTTTTCCTTAGATGGATTCAAAGGCAAATGTTTGACCAGGAAAAGGGACAGTGAGACTGTGCTGACAAAATCCCCAAGTAGTTAAAAGCATAAGGGATTCTTGCTCTTCAGTTACGCCCAGCTGAAGACAGAACATTTTCTCCTATGATGTATATGTCACTTTCCATTAATTCTGCGGGGCCTGTCCCTTTAGAAAGCAGAGTAAACAGTGTAGTGTATTGGATTAGATCTCTACCGTGAATAAATTTATTTTCTAGCAAGTGTAAAAAATGAGCAAGGCCAAAAGCCCCCAGAGCAGAAAAATGTCACAGTGATTGCTAATACATTACTGCACAGAAAAAGGGCTAATAAAACTGCTATTAGGATGTCATACCTGCTTACGACTGAATTCTCCAGAAAGTTTATTTGATATGTCTAAGCCAATTATCAAAGTCTTAGTGATAAGAAGCTGCTCGATGGGCCTGAATGTGTCAGAATAGAATGACTAAATTGTGGGAATTCATGGGCTTCTGCTTTGAATAATTAACTTGGCTCTTTGTAGAATGCATACACTTTGGAAACTAATTTTCTCTTTTCACAAAGCATTCTGCCCTTGTGTTGCCTTTGAAAAGTAAACTGTTTAGCTGTAAGGTTATTCCCTTTTCATTATATTGGCTTGTGCTTCCTTCCCTGTCTCATGGCCCCGCCCTTCCTCTTGCTCTTTGTCTTGGTAGCATCATCTTGGCAGAGCTGCTGTGGTCCTCAAATGGGTATGTGATATGCTGTGATGACATTTCCTCTAAGTGGAATTTAATCAAAAAAATTTTTTTTCCTGCAGTGACATTATCGTGCTTTGCCTTTTCTTGCGTTTTGCTAGGACTAAAACACCAACTTTATTTTTAAAGAATGTGAAGGCATTTTTATCCCTTTCAGAGGAGCAGAAATGTTGGTTGCATAAATAATTCTGGAGCTAGAAGCCAGAATGTCTTAGTTGATTTGTAATTTCAGAGTTATGATTTGGATCAGAATGGGTAGCTAGTCTGTGTAAACAACCAGAAAAATCAAATGACCCTTTCTGTCCCATAGGTTTATCTGCTGAAGCAGGTCAAACAGAGCCTTTGCTTTGGAATGGGTACATGAATTTTTCTTGTCTCTCAGCTGAGTGATGCCATTATGTGGATTGGTATATTGGGCGGGGGTGTGGGGGGACATTCTTGTTCTCTCTCTAGCTCCAGGGTAGTTCTCACAATGGACTTTATGTATTACACACTGATACCATCCACTTGAGACTTCACCTACCTGATAAAATTAGGTTTTCCTCTTTGGAGGCAGTCTGGTCCACTGTTCAGACAGAATCCTTGAGGTGGGAGGTGGGTGGGTGGACAAAATGGAGTAGGGAAGGGAGGAGGTATGTATAGAAACTGTTAGGGAGGTGGGTGTTTGCCTTGTTACACAATGTAAGATTCAATGTTTCTTTCAGAAGGCACCTGTGTTAGACAAATACTATCAGGTAGCTGCACACCTGGAAAAACCTCCGGAAGATGAATGAGAATGAGAAAGTTATTGAAAGTGATTCAAAGCAGTTTGTAGTCTCAAGCTGTATTTATGGGCTATTTATTCCTGTGCAAGAGAAAAAGTTCCTTCAACTAGGATTCTAAGGAACATGTGTAAGAATACTTGTTTTCTCCCCAGAGGAATAAATTACTTTGATTTTGGCCCTCTCAAAGGACTTCTAGTAAACCTTATAGAAAGGTTTAAATCTTTGCTTAAAATAAATTATAAAATCAAATTTTGCATGTGACAATTTTCTTTCACATTCGTTCAGAAAAGTCTGTGAAACTGGCTAAGGTAAGTCGAATTTGTGATGAGGTGAATGTGAATCTGTAGAGATGTTATTTGTAATCTCTTTCTAAATAGGAGGATACACAAGTGTATCTGGGAAAAACATACTAGCTACTACCACCTCTTCTTCTAGGTCTGCTTCAAAATGTCCTACACAGGGCTTGGGAAATGGCTGAGTTAGTCAAGTACTTGCCTCTCAAGTGTGAGGCCCTGAATCTAATCCCTAGAATCCACATAAAAATGCCAGCCAGGCATTGGTCTGTGAGGCAACTGGTAACAGTACTTGCTAGTCCGATAACCCTGTTTTGGTCTGAGTTTGAATCCTGGACACCATCATGGAAAAAAAGAAAAAATGACCTCCACAAGTATACTATGACATGCATATGCCCCTTTCTCCATATACATAAATGAAGGAAAATTTTAAAATGTCAACTGTAGTGGTATGTGCTGGGAGACAAAGGAGGTTCTCTTGGGCAGCTAATCTAGTCTAATTGATGTACTCAAGGGCAATGAGACACCCTGTCTCCAAGGAGGTGGATGGCATTCCTTAGGATGAGGTTGGAGGCTGTCTTCCTGTCTTTACACAGATGTACATACACGTGCATGCACACTGCCCATATGCACCTACATGAACACACACATGCACATATTACGCACATAATAGAAAGTATATGTGAACTCAGTTTCATAGAAATGACTCTTTCCTCACTTTATTCTCTTTATTTACACTTTTTTACTGTGACCAGTGAATTATTAAATATACACCAGAGGAAGCAAACAAAAAGAGTCAAGAGCAAAGGCTGCTGAATTCTCAATCAATGACAACCATGAAAACATCTAGAGTGATTCTTTGGGAGGGTAAAATAAGAGCAGAGGCTTGAGAATAAAATTATTTTTTTCCCATTTAAAAATATGCTTTTGGGAGGGAGTTGGTGACGATCATAAAAAGCAAATAAATAATAAGATTTCACAACTCCAAAAATGATTAAGAATCACTGCTCTGAGAACTTAGGTTCTAAAGAAAGCATCTCACATCTGTACAAGTGTCTCTTATACATATGCTAATCAGTTCCACTGGTAATTTTAGCTTTTGGTTTGTTTTCTTCCTGTCATTATTTTACGTTCTTATTTGCTAGACTCCATATGCACATCCGTGGCAGTGGGTGGTGGTGGTGGTGCTGCACAATTGCTTACCACTCAAGTTTGGGAGAATATGGTAAGAATATGTAATAGTCCTTTGCGTGAAGATACTTTTCTTCATGAGGCAGAACTTGGTGAGCACTTTTGAATTATAAAGGTTTTAGATGAATAGAAGAAATAAAGGACTGCAGTATAGATTTATATCTCCAGTCATATTAAAACATTTAAATATGTCTGACCATAATGACCTACTGATTCCATTTCATCTCTTAATGGATTGTGTGAAAATGAAATACTTAAAGTACAGCCTTGTGGCAGATTTACAAAAATCATTTATTCTTGCTCTTTTTGCACCTGGAGATAGAGAAACACTTCTCAATTGTAGCCTCTACCCAGACTTCTTAGGCCAGGTCTAAAGCAGCTACCAGGAGCCAAGAATGATCTGCACTGGAAATGAGGACAGCCAGTCAATTCTTCTGAGAACAGGACCATTACAATCTGCTTTGGATTTGCAAGGCACGTGAACCCATCCACATGCAGAGTCCTGCCCTTTGTGCAACACAGATCCAGCAGTTCTCTCTGACAAAGGTCTTCCTAAGCCTTGCCTCCCCAGGCATGCCAGATCCACTCTTCCAGGTTTCACCATTTATTTTATTACCTCACTAGGCAGTCAGCATCACATTAATTCATCTGACTTGGTCTTTCCATCTTCCTGTTTCGCCCCTACTCAGTTTATTGTTTGCTATACTCCCTCAGCTTCTGCCAGAGTCTCCTGGTCCTGGTTCTCATTGGCAGAAACACCCAACAGCCAGAGAATGGGGGTGCCTGTTGATGCAGATGTTGTCAGTGAGTCTCCCAGGACACTGAGCAGGCTGGAAAAGGGAATAGAGACTCTGGAGATAGGGAAGATGTCCGGCACACACGATCTATTGTTTTTGTTCTTCTTTGTCCAATTTTGCTTTCATGAACAGAATTCTAAGCACGCTATTCTCTTTAGTTAATGTTTCTCAAAAGACCAGAGTGCTCTGACCATAAATGGTGATTATTATCTTAAGACATTCAGTTATCTAGACCTTGTCTCTACTTTAAAAAGGAAGGTTTTATGCCTCCCCATCTGTACTCAATGACTTTCCTTCCTGAGGGTCAGCGTTAAAGCATCTGCCTAAAGTAGCTGTCTTGGGTGAAAAATCACTTTAGGGCAGTTGCTGTTGCTGTATAAGACCCTCCTAGGGTTTGATAAAGTGGAATTTACTAGGAGGCAGAGAGCATTCTCAGGGATCCTGGGAGATGAGTGTTATCACTTCTGAGAGGCGTTCCTCTCTTGCCTGAGAAATGCTGACTAGAATTGTTTTAGTTTCAAGACTTTGAATCTATATTTAGATAAATAAACTTGGCATGTAAGAGCTCCAAAATTTCATAATGCCCAGATCTGCCTTTTGATACTTAATTTTATTTTTTAAACTGTCTTAATTTGGGCCGATGAGACAACTCAGTGGGTAACAGCACTTGTGTGAAGGCCTGATGATCTGATCCCCAGAACCTATAAAAAGTAGGAGAGACTCTGTTTCAGAAACTTGCCCTTTGACCTCTACATACACGCAGTGGCATGTTCATGTCCCTGTCCTCATCACACACACACAACCACACAACCACACACACACACACACACACACACACACACACACACACACACACAATACACAACTCTCTCTCTAATAGTACTACTAATAAATTTAAAAGAAAAGTAAAAACTGTCTTAATGAACATTATTTATTTACTACACTTAACAAAAGCCTTACCAATTGGAATTTTCCATATGGTGGTTTGTGTTACTAAGTCCACAAAATATGCCTTATTTTGTTTATTCTGTATTTGGTAAGTCAAACATTAAGGTACTTGGGGAATGGGGAAGGCTAATGCATGTCTGTTTTCACAGGTATCACAAACTAAACTAACAAAATTGCATTCCTGGACTTCTTCCAGGGCTTATGGTTGCTTAGGTTATTGATGAGCTCCTTAACCCTCAGAAAGAAATTGATAATATGAACTTTGATATTTTTTGAGTAAGGTTGTGATAGAACTGAAGAAAAACATTAGGTTTAAGTTCAGATGGTACCTTGGTCTTTTCTGATCCTGCAACTGAATACCACAGTGTGAGTAATTTATAATGAAAGTAAAGTTATTTATTAGAGTTCTGCAACATGGAAAGGCCAAGGCCAAGGGGCAATGTCTGGTGAGAACCTTCTCACTCTTGGAAGTCCCAAAGCAGTGCTGGAAATTACATGGAGAGACAGAACAAGATTGTTACTTCCAATTTCTCTTTCTCTCTTATAAAGTCAATAATACCAATAAAGTCATGACATTGTAGGCTTACCTAAAAGTTTTTCTTAAAGTCACTAATATAATGTTGAGTCCCATTGTCTCAACCTCATGTAATACCGATTACCTACCAAAGGCCCTAGCCTCAAGTACCATTAAGAAATGACTGAATTTAAGTGTCTAGCACACAAATTCTTGGGAGCAAACCCAAACTTTTGCATGCACATAACCAACTCATCTAAAATACTTCCTAGAACAAATCAGAAAAATAAGAAATTACCATAAATAGTATTTTGGAGTTTATCTTTTGTCACTTTTAGTTTAACATATGTTGTCTTTTTAAAGTGGTTTGTTCTACTGCAGTTTCTTCCTATATGGGAGGCATAGTCTTTTGTGGAACTGTGACTTAGCCATAGATTAAAAAAAACAAAACAAAAGCTATATATATTGGTTACATAGTGCTTTGCAAAACTTACCTAAAGAACAAATGCCTTTAAATAACCCTAAGGTCATTTGGAATGTTTTTGTTTTTCTTACTACGTACATTTATGATGTAAATTGTGTGAGCGATATGTCTTGACTAGCAGCCAGGGTCACTCAGAGCTCAGTCAGGGTCGCTCCGGGTTTTGTCTTGTGTCAGTCATCTGCAAAACAGGCCCAATTGTCACCCTTTGCTGGGCAGCCTTCAGGAAAAAGCTAAGTTCACAGTGTAGATTCTGTGCTCTGTTTAAAATAGATCCCAAAACTTGTATAATTACTTAGTGTCTCCCTCCTTGGGATCTTGGGGAGGGCAGCAAATTCTCAGTGCGTTTGCTTGTTCTGCTGTGTCCTACCCTACCTGCAGTCACTTCTTAATGTACTTTTGCATGCTTGTTTTTTAAATATGATACTCTCAATATGTCATTAAAAACTGGATTATGTGGGCTTTGAAAAGAGTGATTTCCTCTTAGAGAGATGTATTTGTTCACATATCACTGTTCCTTAATTTCCCATGTTATTTACTTGGTGACAATTAGATATGGTTATAGTGACCTGATTAAAGTTTACAACCCAAAGAAAGAGATCAGGTAAGAGTGTAACAAGGTGAGAATGGATTCATAGGTTATAGTTCCATCCACTACAGTGTAAATCAAATGAGTGATTCCAGAGGACTTTTTAAAATTACAAATTGGAACAAGAACACAATCATCCTCTTGAGAGCTGTGCGTGGATCAGGTGACAGCACCTTGATGCAAAGGGATGCTCACAGCTGGAGCAGCAAGGCTCAGTCACCGCCCCCTGCCTTCTAACAACTTCTCCAGCACCCAGAAGCTGTTTGTTTATTTAAAGAAGCTCATTATATCAGGCTTCTGCACATATCCCTTAGCAAACCCCAATCAATCTTGCTTCAGAGCCTTACAGAATTTATTTTTCTCTTTAAGTCTGCAAACAGACCCAGTAGATCAGCTCTCCTCTCTCCTCCAGCTTGGGGTCTATTGCCAAATCCTCACTCCATAGCTATCTACTCCAGTTAGTCCTCTCACACGGCATTTTAATCAAGTGGCTCTGTTTAGATCACTCCCCTGGGTTTGGGAGGGTCAGGCTCTCACCTTGGCTCATGGCCTTCAGCTTATGTCCCCACTTGATGAGCTGCAGGGGGTTTACTCCCTGGAGCAGGTGGCAATGGCCATAAGAAATTCCCAGATGATTAATGTTTCTTCAGATGGTTCTGTGGTGCGCTGCCTTTTTAGCTACTGATGAGCAAGTGGTATCCACTTAGTCTGGGTTACATCTATCAATGAATGACACTGAGGCCTTTTTATTTTTATTTTTTCATTTTTTGGTTTTTCGAGACAGAGTTTCTCTGTGTAGTTTTGGTGCCTGTCCTGAATCTCGCTCTGTAGACCAGGCTGGCCTCGCACTCACAGAGATCCACCTGGCTCTGCCTCCCAAGTGCTGGGAGTAAAGGCGTGTGCCACGACAGCCCGGCTGACACTGAGGCCTTTTAAACACATTACAAATCCTGTCTTCATTAATGTTATGACTTTGTCTATATAATTATTTGTTTACTGTGTTTATCTTTCACTCTTAGAATCACTTGGGACTTTTAAAAAACAGAGCTTCATCCCTGGGACTTTGAATTCATTAGCCTGAGACTAGAGGTGTGCTGGGATTGCCAAAGCTCCCTGGGGAGTTCCAACTTTAAAGCTAGGTTGGGACTCATTTCTGGGGAGTGTCTATTACATTTGAGGAATGACCGCATCTTCTGCTCATTAATTTATTTCTGTACCTAACTCAGAGCCTAGTGTCTAGCTGGGACTCAATAAATTGTTGAATTAATTAATAAGAGTTTGGAAATAAGGCAGCTTTAAGTTTTTAAGGACAGGACAATGAAAAGACGTTGAAGGAACTGGGCTTTTTCTGCAGCTGACTCCATCAAGTTACTGTGATCCTGCTCATAATAGCTGCCAGCGTGGCCTTAAAGGACCCTCAACCCCAAGACATCTGGGGATCCTCTCAGGGAACACAGGTCTCCTAGACCCTGGGAGTTTAGAATTGCTGTCCACACAGATCCCTTCAAGATGGATAGCCTGATGGCCACATACTTAAAACTTGGAAAAATGATTTTTGAAAATCAATAGCGCTCTCTTTCTCTCTCTCTCTCTCTCTCTCTCTCTCTCTCTCTCTCTCTCTCTCTCTCTTTTTAAACTTCTAATCAGAAGGAAAAAAATTAAAGCTTAGAGATTTTGTATGAAAAACTGTTTGACTTCATTAGGTGAGCGTTAGGGGAGATGGCGGGGGAGAGAGGGAGAGAAGTGATATCTTCCATAAATGAGGAGAAAAATGCTCATACAGTAATAGGCCAACAGATAATTGAAATATGAGGAAAAATGAGCAAGAAAAAAAATTCAAGACATGCTTTATGTAATTACCAAAGAATGGATTTTTTTTTTAGAAAAGAAAAAGCTGAGGTTTTATTTTCTTATGATAACACTTGGAAATGATTGAACTTGGGCAAAATACAGTGTCTCTAGAAAGATCTGACCCAAGTGGTGAATCCTGAGCAGATTGTGAATTCTGACCACCCTTCCCCTACAGTTTCCAGTTTTGCTGAGTGACCTTGGAGTTCTTTCCTTCAGTCTGGCAGCCCTTGGCTTGTCTTCATGTGGAAGTGTGAACTCAGCAGCATACTCTGGCCCTGTAGCTGGCTCTGGGGAAGAGAGGACAAGAGTGTGGACAGCTTGGGGACAGGCAGTCACTGCCAGATGCCACTTGCTGCTAAGGGTTACCAAGAACACCATTGTCAAAAGAATTTCAACACCAAACAGTGCCTCTGCCTTTTGTAGACTACCCCTCAAGGGGAGCCTGCTCCCAGTGAGCTCTTTACCTGCTTCAGCTCCCTTGGAAAGGTAGGAAAAATTTAACCGGGCAGCCCTTCTCTGATGCTGATCACAGAACAGTTTCAATAAGTGAAGTGAGAGCTCTTTTGTTGTCTCCCCATGTAGTCACCCAAAGGTTGAACAGTGTCAAAAAAACCAATCAACAGGGTATAAAAACTATGTAATAAATATCTCTGTGGAGAGAGGTTTCCACTTTTTAAAAAAATGTATGCCATTTTGATCATGTATCTTACTTGACAGAAACTGTTTAGTGGCTCTCTCTCTCATTTTACTGACTCTCTCTCTCTCTCTCTCTCTGTGTGTGTGTGTGTGTGCTGCATGTACTGCATGCTTGTGGAGGTCAGAGGACAACTCTGAGTAGTTGGTTCTTGCCTTTCACCATTTGAAGCATGGTCTCTTATTTATGGCCCTGTGTTGTGTACTCCAGGCTGGAAGGCCTGTGTGCCTCTGGGTGACTCTCCTGCCTCTGCCTCCCAGTTCACTGCAGGAGTGTTGAGATTGCAGAGTCATGTCCTCAATCGGGCTCCATGTGAGTTCTAGAGACTGAACTAAGGTGGTCAGGCTGGACGAGGAAGCACTTTAATGCGCTGAGCCAGGCCTGGCCTCTCAGTGACCCCCTTTCATGGTGGACAAAGTCCTCAAATTTTAGCAGGCATTGAAACATGGTGTCAAAATAGATATGATACGGAACTAGAAAGTAGATTGACAACATCATCCCAGGAATTACTCTTTAGTTACTGGTGGGAAGGATGCTGTTGGGAAGCCCATTACAGTTGATAAATTTTGACTTTATAACGAGACACTGTAACTAGCTAGAGGTAAGCACAGCCTATTAATTGATGTATAGATTTCTCCAATATCTAACCTTAGCCATGTCTTTGGCTTTTCTGACTTCTCATGTTAGATGGCAATTTCTAACTTGGTTGAACTCACTGCAAGTTCCTGAAGTCACTGCTGTTTCCTGTCTTCTGTCTCTGCACACACTGTTTCCCCTGCTTGGAATGTTCCCTCACTGCGGTTCTGGAATCCTCTTCATCTTCCTTTATGACGGCTCAGCTTCCTAGCCTCAACTCTGTCACTTTAGAAGCCACCACTCCTTTTTGTACTTTGTTCTTCATGGACACCTCAATAGAGTACCCATTACATTGCAATGTCAACCATTTATTTATATATCTAGCTCTTCACCAGACATGATAGGTTCTTGATGAACCACTGCAGAGGTCACGTCTTCCCCTGCAGGGATATTTTATGTGATTGAGAACATCTTTCTCCACAACCTTCCTCAGTATTATCTTACGCAGGTTAAACAGCACTAAATATTTTAATCTTTCTCCAGTGAGCTTTTTGTCCTCTTTTTGAATCAACTTTATTCTGTTTTTTAAAATGCTATATTTAATTTCTCTTCATTATTTAAAAAGTAGTGGTTCATTCTGGACATGGAGCACAGTTAAGGTATAAGATAATGATATTGGAAGGCTTATTAAAGAATGCAGGCCATATTCCTTCTCATGAATTTAAAAACCATTTTCTTGCAACTGGCCTGAATGCCCCTTCTGAGGAATAGCTTTCGTGGTACCAGAAGGTGCCACGCAAACTTCTAAAGGAGGGAGGCATCCACCAGTCTTCCCCAGACCTGACGTCTGTGAAGCACATCGAGGACCAGCATAGCACTAACAACCCTAAGAGTGTAATAGTAAGCACACATACTTTGACGATAAACAACTTTCTAATTGGACTTAAGACCCACTCACTGGAAACCTGGCTAACTAATCAGCAATAATGAAGTCATGGCTATTGGGGGAGAATCGACCATATAGTAAACCAGCATAATCCCTAGCAGTAGCTCTCCTTCTTTCCTCCGTAGCTCTTTTAGTCAGCAAATCTAAGAGAGCTAACATCTGATCTTTGTTGCCACTGTTTGTGACAGTGTCTCACTACATAGCCCAAGATTCCTACTGTCTCAGTCTCCTCCATGCTGGCATTAATAGGCAATGTCACAGCTTGCTTGTAAAGTCTTTATATTTTAGATGAAGGTGGCAATCATTTCCAAATGATACTATAAATATATACCGAAGGATTTAAAAAAAGCTTTTCTGGGGCTTGAGTGGTAGGAGATTTGTAGACTGGAAACGGGCAGCTACAGCCCTCCTTCCATCCCTGAGCAAGCTCGGGCTAAACTGTTTTACATAGTGTGTTTGCTTAAAGAGAGAATGTTTGGCACTAAAGTTAGAAAATTCCCTTCCAGTCTGGAAATCAGTGATTTTGAATGTCAAACATAACGATAATTTGATTCCTACCATTATTTTGTGAATACCACATTAACAATTTGGGGGAATTGCATTACAAGTTGCTTTATCCAATGATGTAATAATCAAATAAAATGCCTTCTAATCCTATTTATTCAGCTTCCCTCTGTTGTTCTTAGTGTGCTTTGAGAGCACTGTCAAATTGAATTTGCCATCCTCTGTGTTTGCCAAAGTTTATTATTTCAATTTACAGCGGCAGAACTGTTATAACCTGGTCTTTCATGTTCTCTGTGGTGTTAGCTGTGATAGTGTGCCAATCTGCACAAGAGAGTAATCATGGCAGGACCGCGTCCTTTGCCTCAGGAAAGCAAGGAACCGTCTCCCTGACATCTGGAGGGATCCTGTGCTGCGGTCTCCAGGCAGAATCAAGACCAAGGGGCTTATTCCCTAGTGCTTTAAGAACCCTCAACAAAACACTATTAAAATATTTCCCCCAAGTCACAAGTAGACTAGTTTCAAGTACAGTATGTGCTGTATTTGAGAAAAGATGGTTTGAAAAGAGGGAGACTGAAGAGTCGCTAAAAGCATTTTAGCTCATTAGCCAGAGAGCATGCAGGGCAGGCTGGGTCTGTTATGATACCATGGCATGCAGGGCAGGCTGGGTCTGTCATGATACCATGGCATGCAGGTTCAGAGTGAGATCTCCACAGCATCCCTGGATGTTCCAGGCAATGTCTGCAGCCTGTTATGAGGCTAGTTCAATGGATTATCTGCTATGTCTCAACAGACTGGGTTCAGCTTGCCCGTCTACAGTCTAAAACGTTGTGCCCCAATGCCCATATGTGCCAACGTGAGGAAAGCGAGCAGGGAGAAATGACCTCTTCATTAAAACAAAATATGATAGTGACAGTATCTGTTTGTTGTAAGCGTTCTAGCAATGCAAAAAATTCACAGGAAAATTCCTCATTTCTTAGTCTTGATTCTCTGAGTTCTCTTCTTCATATATAATGCGTATGTACATCTACATATGCACATACATGAAATACAGATAAAATTTTATATTTAATTGTATATTTTTGATATTTTCATGAGTGTATATAGATTTACCTCATCTTTTAAAGATAATAATCATGTTCTCAGGTGACTTTTAATTGAAATCCAGACAACTAGTCAGCAGGCAGATTTCTGTGACCATATGTTCTCAGTGGCTTTGCTTTCTCACCATGACCTTGGGAACAAATTGGTTTTGAAAGGTAGCCTCAAGAAGTTAGAAGACACGGCTTTTTTTTTTTTTTTTTTTTTTTCACTCAGGCTCTGGCCCCTGTTGTAGCAAAGAAATGAAACAGAAATCAACTTGGTTTTCTGTCCGGCAAATAAACCAATATTTTTAGAAACGAGGCACCCGGTGTAACTGGGATCAGTGTCCACTAGAACTCAGCAGTGGACCCTCCTTCCATAGGCCTTTTCTCCAGCCCGCTAAACTGAGCTGGGATAAGTGAGCCATCAGTGCGGCTGGCCTGGCTGATTTGTTGATACACCCGACTAGCAGGAAAGTTCTTCAACTAATTCACTTACGATAAGGGAATGGCTTCTCAAAGGCAAAGCGGGGAAAGATCTTGCGCTTCCCAGTAAGCCTGTCCAAATTGTCTGCAGACCACTCGAGGATGAAATTGAGTCTAACACTACAGCATGTATTACTAAGAGTCGACTAGCCAGTAAATATTTAAAGGGTCTAAGCTAAGCTTCTCCATCATTTACCTGCATTTTGTCTGGATGACAAGAAGTGGCAGAGTGCACTGCGAAGTAAGATTAGGTGCTTAAAATGTGTCTCTGGAGATGAAATGCATATTTCCTGAGGCGCCCTTCATTGTGGGGAAATCGTAGGGGACAGACTTCCTGAAGGGTTTTCCACTTGGCTGCATGATTAAGTGTTCAGAGAACTATATAATTGTTAATATACTTTAAAAAACATATTCCTGTGTAAATAATTTCCTTATTTAAACTTCACAATGTATAATATTTAAACACTTGTCAAGCAATAACTCACTGGTAGCAGAAAACTATAAAAGTCTACCAGCAGGATTAAGGATGTTAAGGCTGCAGTTGACGGATGTCTGGTTTTCTTGAAGAGGGATCTTACCACTGAGGTATAATTTGTGAAAAAGAACCACAGTTCCAGTAATTTGGACAACTGTATGGGGAACTCCAAATCTCTCTCAATTTGTTCTGTTTTATTTTGAACTATTTTGAAAACAAGGTATGAAGTGTGTTTAAATTCTCAGTTCATATGTGTATGCATGTATGTAGCATGATTCCTTTTTAAAGTAGAAGTTTAAAAATGGAAATGTATGGCTTGATTGTACTCTGTGAGATCTGTCATGGGCTTGAGCATACTGCCCAGGTATCATACAATGCTAATGTCATTTGTGTTAACAATATCAGAAGGAAGCACTATCTATCCATCATGTGTGGGGACTAGAGTGTTGAAGGAATTTACTGGGAGATCAGTATTTGCCATCACATTTGTCATGGGTTATAAATCCAAGCCTAATTTACAAGAGTTTAAGGCCTTTCACCCAAATATAAAAAGTGACCCATTAAATTTAATGAGCCTTCTTTATCGGGATTCATCTTGTAAATATGCCATGTGATTAAATGCAATGAAAGGGAGATATGGGCAGTATTTAAAATGAGTAGAGAGTGTGTGTTATAAGAGATAAGGGCTCTGGAGTTTGCAGAGAACTCGGAGGCCAAGATCAACTGGATATTCAAGTGACAATAATAAAAACATCAAAATAACACCAACAGCAGTATATTACTGTCACAGTGACTGTGATTAGGGCTCTGTGGAGTTATTCAGAACTTAAAAGAGTCAATCCAGTTTGGCGAGTCATTCACCTGACTAAGGAATCACCTCCCAAGAAGGTGGTTCCACTTCAAGCCATGCTCATGAGATAGGAGGAATAATTTTTCCTTTTGGAAGATAATATACTCTTCATTCCCAGAATTCCCAGCCCCTAGTGCAGTCACATACAGAGCTGTAGCCATTCTGCTTTATAAGTTTGCCTGCTTTTTTAATACTCAGAGAAGCACAACCTTTCCTTTTATTCTTTCTATATCATTTCTAAGCATGCTTTCCTAACACTTTAGGTCTTACTCTACCCCTTAACCTCCATTCTACACTGGGACTGCTTGTCTGCTATAAGGATAACTTCTATGCTGACTTAATTCAAATGACATGGCTTTCTCTCTCCTTTTCATCTTTTTCTTCCAGGTAACTGCCAACATTTACAACTTGTTGCACTAGGGTATTTCTTTTAAACTCTAATAATATTGTCCTTGGGATTTCTTCTGAGTATATCTTTAAATCCTTTTATTAATGAGACTAAAAATCCCCCAAAGGGGACCCCAATTTCCCCAGTAACTTATGGTAGTTCTGCAAGGACTCATAAATTTGATATTATCATGGTGGAGAAACACTTCAAACCAATGAAATAATAGGCATAGAAATATTTGTGTAGAATGGAAAAGACTCTGAAGTTATGGTAGAATACTGCAAAACAGTTAAATGACTTATAATTTCATTTGAGGAAGAAGAGAAAATGTTACAGATTGAAAATTTGATTATACCCAGACTGAGATCCTGTTTCCAGCATTAACATTAGACTCTACTGTTTTGAAACAATCATTAAATAGATCTACCATATAATTCAGCTATTATACTTCTAGGTAGATAACCAAAGGAAGCAAAATCTTCATACTGAAGATATATATATATATATATATATATATATATGTATGTATGTATCTCTGCATGTTTATTGCAGTACTAGTCACAATAACTAAGATTTAGCATCAGTTTAGTTGTCCATCAACAGATAAATGGATAAAAGTATACACACAATGAAGTATTATTCAACTAAAAGGAAGAAAGAAATCCTGTCTTTTGTGGCAAAATGGATGAAACCATAGAGCACCACGTTAAGGGAAATAAGTCAGATACAGAAAGACAAGTATAGAACACTTTCTTTTATATATAGATGCTAGAAAATTTGGCCTAGATGCATAATGGTGATTAACAGAGTTGAATTTAATCAGTGAATAATGTATGTATGTATGGAAATATAAATGAGATCACACTAATCTATATAATCAATATATACTAATAAAAATTTAAAAAAGGAATGTAAGACATTTACATTTCTTCATAATGTAAAAAAATAGCTTACATTGCTAGATGGATGAGTAAATTAGAGACAGGCCATTGGCTATCAGAATCAAGAAGACACTTGGTGAGACACTGTTGGATTTGGACTATGCAGATGAATAGCTATGGAGTTTACTGATCTGTGTAAAAATGAACACTCAAATCTCTGTAATGAGCATTTTCAGTGTGAACCATAGGACCTCACTCCTCATCAAAGACATATCAAAAACAGGAGATCATATCTACTTACAAAGTGTCTTTGGTACCCAGCTATGTGAACCTCCCCCCCCCAACATCCTCCATTACTTTTCTATTTATTTACCTCAGCATTTATCAACCTCTCCTGCCCCTTGATTTCTGTTTTGGTGGAGTTGAGTTCAGCCTCTCCCCTCTGTTGCAATAGTCTTGGGTCAAGTACAATTTCTTTTATAACACTCAATAAACATCTGTTGAATTTGAGGAATTTCAACTTTCTGTTCTGTCTTGCAGTATTACAGATTGACCATAGGGCCTTGTGAGTATTAGGTAAATGCTCTATCTCTTAACTACATCCCTATACTTTCGATTTATTGTTCTCAAATATAATGTCAATTTTGAAAACAATGAAAGACTATGAGATATACTAATATTGTGAGTGATGTTACAAAGCAAAGCAAAGTGATCTAGCAGTTGACTGCAGGTGCTATACCTGAAAGTCAAATACAGTATAAAAATGGATAGCAATCTCTTGAATTTAAAATTGCTAACTTATCTTATTTAGAATAATTCAAAGTGAATTAAGTTACATAAAAATGCCAAGCAAGTTACAAATGCTCCGGAATGTGTATTAACTGGCATGTCTTTGCTACATGGTATTTATTTCTTGTGGGTTCACACTGTTGAAAGTGTTCCCATGGTTGCCATTTGAGGCTGACCTACATTCCCCAGTTTGTTTTCTTTTTTTCTTTTCTTTCTTTCTTTGTTTCTTTTTTTTTTTTGTTAAGAAAGAAATTGTGCTATTCCCAACTCCAGGGAGGCTACCTAGTAAAGAGGACCCTAAGAAAGACACAGGGATCGCCCAGCAACAGAGAAATGGATGAGATCTACATGAACAACCTGGACGTGAGTGGGGGTAATGAAGGGCAAGGTTCGAGGGAAAGAGAGCTTAGGGGAGCGGGAGATCTCAGCTGGATCAAGAACAGAGAGGGAGAACAAGGAATAAGAGACCATGATAAATGAAGACCACATGGGAATAGGAAGAAGCAAAGTGCTAGAGAGGTCCCCAGAAATCCACAAAGATACCTCCACAATAGACTGCTGACAATGGTTGAGAGAAAGCCCGAACTGACCTACTCTGGTGATAGGATGGCCAAACACCCTAACTGTCATGCTAGAAATCTCATCCAATGACTGAGGGAACCGGATGCAAAGATCCGCGGCCAGGCCCCAGGTGGAGCTCCAGGAGTCCAATTGGCGAGAAAGAGGAGGGATTGTGTGAGTGAGAATTGTTGAGACTAAGCTTGGAAAAACCACAGGGACAAATAGCCAAACTAATGGAAACACATGAACTATGAACCAATAGCTGCGGAGCCCCCAACTGGATCAGACCCTCTGGATAAGTGAGACAGTTGATTAGCTTGAACTGTTTGGGAGGCCCCCAGGCAGTGCGACCGGGTCCTGTCCTCAGTGCATGAGCTGGCTGTTTGGAACCTGGGGCTTATGCTGGGATACTTTGCTCAGCCTGGGAGGAAGGGACTGGACCTGCCTGGACTGAATCTACCAGGTTGAGCTGAATCCCCAGGGGAGTCTTTGCCCTGGAGGAGATGGGAATGGGGGGTGGGCTGGGGGGAAGGTGGGGGGG
>CABHPQ010158688.1:0-52817 GCA_902168405.1 Peromyscus aztecus
CAAAAAAGCCTCACATCCTCAGATGCAATAACAAGAATGTTGAAGAGGCAATAAATGGAAACCTTTATGTATTTTCTCTGCAGAGTTTAAAATATCAACTTTCTTTTTGCCATCTAGAACAGATATAATTAACTATTCCTAAACAAGTGGTATGTACCAAGTGCCTTTTAAAGTTAGGCTGTTAAAGTACAGAAACATCGTATGCAGAGGCATGCATACAACGTTATAGCACAAGACAAATACAGGACAGTCATACTGATAACTCTTGGTCGTATGTAAATGGAATGATCTCTGAATTGCTCAGTAAAACAAAACAAATCTGGTGTCAGTGGGCAAATATTTGTTAACTACATGAGTCTAGCGCCATTTCATCTTACCTCCGTTGTAGTCAGCATCATAACAGAAAATGAAATCACATGTTTTCTAAAAATTCCTTCTCTGAAAAGCGATATCCTTCTCAAATCCTGATGCAAACACTTGACATTTAAATAGAGGCAACGATAACCTGATTTAAATAACATGAAATTTGGCAAGTACTGTGTGAACTGTGGAAAAAAATTTAGACCTGTGTAGGCAGAATGAGTGTCATTTTCTTAGTGATACCTTAGAAAACCCAAATATTTTATTAAGTTAGAACCATAGGTTTTATTTCCAATTTTCTGCCTTAATCAGATAAGCATATGGAATTCAAAGATTTTGCCTAATTTCCCTACTTGGAATCAAAGTATGATGGATGCCTTTATGCTCTGTTTATTGGATCGACAGAGGACAGATTAAAAAAAATAGAAGTCAAAAATACATTGAAATTTTCTGAAACTACAACTTAATGAACAAAAGTCACAAGAATGCTCCTGTCATAATTGTCAACATTAAACAGCATGCTGACTGCTTTATCCCTGCTTCCTCCTTAAGAAAGATTAGAAAGAAATCCTCTTAATATTATGAGATTCCTCTGACAACTCTTTCTATATGTAAAAATTCAGGAACAAGTTTTTTGTAACTCTAAATTCATAAAATTATTTCTGCCTTAATACTTGTGAAAGCTGAAGGATGGACTGATCCTGATTCAAAGAGGTAACCATGCTTCTAGATTTTAAATTAAGGAGATTCTCATTCTAATACCCTACCTCATTCCATTAAAATCTGTACCTTGTAAAATGTAGACTCAAGTGACATTTTAGAGTATATTTTATCTTCACATCAAGGAGGAAGCAATTACTTTGCATTTGTAAGGAGAATTGATGGATAGAAGTGAATCTCCTTTATTGTAGATCATAAAGTGATACCTTATACCTTCCTTAGTGACTTTAGAGTTTGAAAGCCCATTGCTTGTGGCTTGAAAAGGTATCCACTGAAAATAAACATGTAATTTGTATATTTTGAAAATGTTTGGAAATAATATGTATTTATCTATTTATATAAATGCATATTCATATTTTTTAATTTGGCATTCAATATTTAAACACATCATGAGAAAACACATGTTGAAACCAATAACAATAGACTGTTTGACTATTGCTTAATAAATTCAAGAAATATATTCAGGTTGTATTGACCATAGTTTCAACCTGTCCCTAGATTCAATACATGGGCTAAAATAAAATACTTCTTAACAAGAGTCTTTGCTGATTTATCTTTTTAATATATAGGACAATACTCTAGACAACTAATATTGTCTTTCTACTTTTTTCATTAAATTAGTAAGTCATGAAGAAAACTAAGCATGAAAAATTCTGTTTTTCCCAGACATAAACAAGTCAAAACTAGGAATATATTTCATAGAAAATAAATATTTTAAGTTTAAATGGTGATACAGTTTTAGGAAAAATCTCTTAAATTCAAAAGACTGAACTTTTGCAAGATTTCACAGCCCAGTTAATAAAACACCTTGAGATCACTTAAGTGTTATCCTGCTCTCCTCCTGTGTACTAAGCCTGTTAGTTTAACCTGCCTTTAAGAAAACAATGTAATAACAAACTCTACTGTGTCTTGGATTACCAATACAATCAGCTTTTAATACCTAAGCTAATGGATAGCTGCACACCTATATTATGTATTCTACTGTGGTTCAGACCCAAAGTAATGTATGATTGTGCTGTGGTAATCACTTGTTGAAATGCAAAAAAAAAAAAGATTTGATGCAACCTTATACATCAAATATCTACCACAATGCTGCAAACAGCATGTGGATAAAGCCTGATAAGTCTCTTCACTTGTGTTTACTATTCTGAATCAGTTGTGATCAGTAAAGTAACTGCTTGCTTTCTAAAACTTGTTAAAGATTTAGGTAAAGAATTCATCACACCTGCTCATGTCATGATTTCTTGCTGCTCAATGAATTCAGAGCAAAGCCTTTCTTAGGGATGAGCAACAAAGACATACCAATTTAACACAGAACACAGACAAGCACAAGACAAAGGAGAAGAGTAGAAAAATCAAATATGATCACACTCTTGGTCAAATTAATCAAAGAGCAAATGTATCCAATTCCAATTCTACATATGACATCAACTCATTTAGTTTTCACTGAGATTATCCTTAGTGGATTCACTAGCATGTTTAGGAAATCATAAAGTATCGCTGTTCTGCCAGTCTCTACCAAAACAACCACAGATACCACCTTTTTAAACTCAATGTGGCATTTGGTGAAATCAGGGACCTGAATTTGGCCTTGTTTGTCAGATCTTGGCAAACTTTTAGCTGGACAATAAACTCTAGATTACATCTATGAACCATATAGTAATGAACACAGGAACCATTTCAATCTCTTGGGTATAAGACTTCATGGTGGTCTGTCTGTGTGACTAGTGTTCTTGTTAGGAAAAAAAATGGATTCATTTGACTTTCGGCAGCAGTTGCAACAGCTTAGATCTCTGCTTTTCCTTGACTCCCTCTAACTTCTGGAACCATGTCCCCTGATGTGGCTGTCTCTGAAAGTGTCATCAAAGCAGTTGATGATATGGAGATGTGCAAGTCCTCAGTGAAAGAGGTGAAGTGAAAAAAGACAAGAAGGCATGCTCTTCTGCCTGCCTGAGGACTAGAAGAATATAATTCCCAAAGAATTAGAGAAAACTTATTGGTGTAATGAAAGGTAGTTATAAATCCAGTCTTCTGATGTCTCAATTTATCATAAAGGAGTCAGAGCTTTATTATTATTTCACTATTATTTAATCAAAGGAATACTTGGAAACTCATAGGGAATCATAGATGATGATCTCCACCAGAAGCAGCAATTCTTTACATTAAAAGCCCATTTCTTAGATGAAAAAGTAGGAATAATAACAAAGCTGAAGGGAAGAGTGGTGAAAAACCTCTTGCTGAGCCATATTTTCTAAATTTAGACATTTTATTTAATCCCTTTGATGTTGGTATAGCAGGATATCAGGTTGGTGATGTCTAACATTTTTAACTTTCTGCCTCAGGAAGGACAAACAGTGGGGACTAAAGAAGCCAGATCAGATTCACTGTATCTAAAAGAATCAGAAGAAACCGGATGCATGTGTCTCCAATTTGAGTCTGAAGTAAGCAACATTCAAATTATGAATTACAAAAAGATCAATAATATTCTATATGCCTACTGTGCCTCCTTTGGGTATGGATTGCATTTGAAAGGCAAAAGTTAATCAAAGAATGAATATTTATATGTATATGTATTATGCTATATGCATACATAAGTAGTTATCCATATTTAATATATATGTATTAATTTATTTTCCTGTAAATAATATGAAAATACCTTTACAATGCAACTTAAGGGAGATAGCTTATTTCAGTTCACAATTCTCAGTTATAATTAACCATTTTTGTGGAAATCTCAGTAGTAGAAGGTCAACAGCAATGACCATGCTGCAATCATAGTCTAGTAGTTAGAGATGAACGCACACATGCCTGCAGCCAACCAAGATTTCCTAGTTAAATTCAGAATAGTATCCCCTGATTAGGGAATGGTATCCTCAAGAGTTGGTGAAACTTCCTACTTTACTGAATCAAAATAATCCTCCTAGAGGCCCATCTAATCTTCCAGGTGAATTTAAGTTCATATATATATATATGTATATATATACATATATATATATATGTCAACAGATTATATATATGTCAGAGTTAAACATCTTATACGATATGATCAATTAATTTATTTAAAGGTCATTGTTTCAATCATTTCTTTTGTAACTTTACAACACTCTCCCTGTCTATTTAATATTCTCATTGTATGGTTTGCTTAGAACAGTTGATTCTGAAGAGCCTGCTACAAGCAGGGGACTGATAAAAACATTTGCATATTTGTAGTTTTTCATCTTTTATGTTTGGTGTCTTCATAATGAGAAGAATCTATGCCAGCCTCACTGGTGAAGGCTGAGATCCAGGGTTAATAATCACGTACTTTTCATTATTGTACCTAAGGCTTTGTTACAGTACATAAGACAGAACTTACTTGCAGAAGTGTGTTGAAGTCCAGTTAATGCCTGTATCCACATATCTAGTTATCCTAGATTATGAATGGGATCTCATTGTTATCTGCTAGTGACTCAATGGTTTTCATAGAAAACACAGTGCCAATAGAAGTTTAGTATATGTGATACTGAATGGTATAATCTAGGTTTCATAGAAAAAGTATACTAAATTAGGATAATGTGAAGAATCAATCTCAAACTGCATATTAAAAACCTTGGATTTAGTGATTTGTTCAATGACTCTTTACCAGTATTTCATTTTTCATAATTTCTTTACAATTTTAAGTCAAATTTGAATGCGTATACTGATATATGAATAAATTCAAAGACAAATCGTAGAATGGAGGACTTTATTTTGGGCTTATGCTTCTAGAACTTTGGGCTCCATACTGGTGGGAACAGCATGGCAGTTGGCAGCAGACATACAGGCTGGATCTAGAAATGAAAGCGGGAAAAGAGAGGGAATTTGGCATGGCTCAGGAATTTTTAGATCCTCAAAGTTCAGCCCTAGTGACATACTTCCTTTGGCTAACTCAGCCACTCAAATATACTCAGAGACTGTTACCAACTGGTATGAAATATTCAGGTGTCTGAGATTTCTTACTGAACCTAACATACACGTGTACCAGTTTTTAAAGACAAATTTTCATACAGATCATCCTTATATGATTATTCTATGTAGTCTGAAATCTCTTTTTACAAATTACTGAAGAGTTCTTAGTGTGAGAAAAAAAGGAACACAAGCCAGTAATCTTTAATTATGAGCAAGTCAGTAATCTTTAATTCAGAACAATGCTTACAGTCTTCTGTTGCATCTTGACTCTGTCTTAAAGCTCAGTTATGTTTCTTTCCTTCATCCCACCTATATATTACATATATGAGATTTACTAAACGTTGTGAATGTCAGAGGCCAAATTCAATCAAGCTACAATGTAAGTCCCAGTTCTCCACATCTCAGAGACAAAGTTCCATCCTCATTGTAGACCTTGTCTACCCTGGACCTGATATGTTGTGTATTTTCTTGTGTCCTTTTTCCTTGACAGTTTTCTTCATCTACTGCAACAACTCTTCCAACCATAGCATAAAAAATACTTTAATGAGCATTCCTCCCCATTTAGATGTTGATGTATGTTTATAAAATTTTATCACTTTCTTTTTTTTTTTTTTCTTTCCTTTTCAAACATTCACCCAGCATGTGCAGGTTCTGTTTAGGAAATGATTTTTTTATTCACCTTCCCTCACCTGTCATATATTTTCTATAATAAAAAGTCTCAATAAAAGGTATCCCCTTGTCTTTACCACATTAATCAGTGATCATATGTTAAATGCATTTTTCTGATGCACAAAAATAATGTCAAACTTTTTTGTAGCAGGAATCTTAAAAGTTCTTATTAATAAAACAAATCCGAGTCAGGTATTGGGGTAAATGCTGGAAGGTCAGAGAAATAGAATAAGCCACAGCTATCTCACCTCGCTGGATCCTCAGCTGGTCTTGCTTCCTCAGACTGGAAGCCTCTGTGTCCTCATATCCAAATAACTCTCAGCTGAACTGCTGCTAGAAGCCTGAATGCTTAACCAGCCCAAATTCTTCTCCAGGCCAAATGCCTCTCCAGGGCAAATGCCTCTAGTTTCTGGTCCTCACGCCTTATATACCTTTCTGTTTTCTACCGCCACTCCCTAGGATTGAAGGCTTGCTTTCTGGGATTAAAGGCGTTGTCACCATGCCTGGCCATTTCCAATGTGACCTTGAACTCACAGAGATCTAGAGGGATTTCTGTCTCTGGAATGCTAGGATTAAAGGCGTGTGCTACCACTGCCTATCCTCATGTTTAATATTGTGGCTGTTCTGTCTCTGACCCCAGATAAGTTATTAAGGTACACAATATTTTGGGGAACACAATACCACCACATTTTTTTCTAAATTACTTGTATACTACTTTTAATTCCCTTAGTATTCAATAACATTGATGAAAGTGATAATATTCCTGTGGACAAATTAAAATTATTTACCCTAAGTTTTAATATATTAAAGAAATAAATTTTATGAGAATTTATTTGTAATATTTAAAGGAAATATTATTTCTTTGCAAAATGAATTATATTTTTTCACAGAAAATCCATTTAGAAATATTTCATAAACAGTGCACTACATTCTTGATATTCAGCAATAATAAACACGTTAATTTTGCTCTTTCTTCACACAGTGACATTTGTGTTTTATAAAATGTCAAATTCCTACCCTTAGGCCTCAGGGAACCCTGAAGAAGAGGATTTGGAAGAAAAGCCAGAAGTGATGAAGAATACAGATGAAATAAGGCTTCTAAACATATCAGGACTATTGCACATGTTAAATCACAGAAATAGTAGCATCATGCACAGAGTTTGCACTGGACAGCTACACATGAGGTCCCAATCCTGAAGTTCCCATTCCTAGCCCAGAAGTTATATCAAATTGATAACTACTTGCAAATGAAAACTTAGTTTTCTCCAATGGAGACTCACTTAGTATACAAACTAATCTTATGACCAGGTCCGATGCCCAGCAGTTGATGGCCAACACAAAATCAACTCAGTAATAGTTTTGTAGGTTCTTTCTCAAATAATACTTTGTTAGATTTTTTTGTTCTGTTTTATTTGCTTGTTTGATTTTACCTTATGGATGCTTTTTGTATATATTATGGTCTGTGTTTTGTGTTTTTATGGGATTTCTATGTGTAGAAATTTGTGAGTCTCGGTGGTGTAGTGGAATGATCTTTCTGTATGCTGTGAATATGTGTTGCTCTCATGAGTTAATAAATAAAGCTGTTTTGGCCAATAGCCAAGCAGACTGTGGTTAGACTAGGTGATACAATCAAACAGGAGATGAAGAAGGGATGAGTGGGGAGATGCCAGCCAGCTGCCAAAGAAGCAAGATATATAGAAAATGAGGTAACAATCCACAATCCACACGGCAAAGCATAGATAAGAAATATGGGTTATCCACAGCCAAACACCAGGCCAAGTTCCAGTCAAAGAGAGAGAAGAGGGATTCTATGAATAGAAGGCATCAAGATCATGATGGGGAAACCAGCAGAGACAACCAAACCAAACTAGTGGGAAATCATGAACTTTAGACCAACAGATGTGGAGCCTCCACAGGACTGGACTAGGCCCTCTGCATAATTGAAACAGTTGTATAGCTTGATCTGCTTAAGGGGTCCCCTGGCAGTAGGATCAGGATCCATCCCTGGTACGTGAATTAGCTTTTTGGAGATCATAATCTATGATGGGACACCTTGCACAGCCGTGATGCAGGGGGAAGAATTGGGACCTGCCTCAACTGAATGTACGAGGCTCTGCTGACTCCCCATGGTAGGCCTTACTTTGTTGGAGACAGAAATGGGAAGTGGGTTGGTGGGAAGAGGCTGCAGGGGCAGAAGTAGGGAAGAGAGATGAATCTGTGCTTGGTATGTAAAATGAATAAAAATTTTCTTAAAAAAAAAGAAATATGGGTTAATTTAAATGTAAGAGCTAACTAGTAATAAACCTGTGCCATCAGCCTAATATAACTCTCTGAGTGATTATTTCGAAACAATTGCAGAACAAGGCAGAACAGAGAAAAGCCTCCATTTACACCTTGTGTCTGTCTGTCTTCCTCTCTTGTGTTTGTCTGTTTGTTTATCTCTTCTTCTATTTGTTTGTTTGGTTCTACTCTGGTTTGTGGTTGATGTTGCTTTGTTTTTCTTTAACTCCATTTAATTATTATTCTTTAGAAGGGGGAGAGACAAGAATGGGAGTGGTTTGTATGGGAGTGAAGGTGGAGGGAACCTGGAGGGGTTGGGGGAGAGGAACCTGCTATCAAAATACATTGTATGAAACAAATCGATTTTCAATAAAAGAAAACCACAAAAAAATGACAGAACAAAAATATTTAATGACTCAAACTCTTAATGCCAAGAATGAAATAGTAGTTACCAAACATGTGTGAGAAACAACAGCTCCCAGTAAAGATCTTAAATTTCTCCAATAAGCCAGGTGAATGAGGCACAGAGGTCTCTATTTGACAATGAGCTTACATGTCAATGATTTCCACATCTAATAGTTTGTAAAAAAAATGCAAGATATCACATTGTTCCATTTTAATTACAATTACACCATACCATAAGAAGAATTTAAAAAATAGGAGCAGAAAGACAGTAAAAACTGAAACCTAGGTAAACTCCCTGTGAGCAAGACCCACTCTCTCCTCAGGGAAGAACAGAGGAGTTGACACACAGTGCATTAAACTATATTTATTCAAGAAAATAAATGGAAATTTTGTTGTAAAAATCCACATTAAATGATGACTCATTTCATTTCTTTCAAAGTACTCAAAGTATTTTTACTTTCAGAAGGCCAACATGAACAGAAAAGAATAGCAAATGAGAAAGGAAGTTCAAAATATTTTCTATATGTTAAAGATTATGAGGTGGCTTCATATCTAAAGCTTATGAAACATCCAACTAGCATTTCTATTAGGGGATATTTTAAGTTTATTAAAAAGTTTCATTATAAAATCTGCAAAAGTTGCTCAGTACATAAGGGATACATCTAAAGAGAGTATCATGTATCCACTAATGTGGTTCCCAAGGAGAGAGCCTTTCTTCACAGCCTCTGTTGGTCATGGGTGAATTCTGCTGTTAATGGTCTGTGAATAGCATCATGGATGCTCTCCTGGGGACAGGCCTAGTTGCTAATAATTTCTACCATGCAAATATGCTCATTGACCTACAATGGGAATGAATGTGCAGCCTTCTGGAGTTGTTTGCAGCAATTAAACTCAGTGCCCAGGGTGGATATTCTCCATTGTAAAAATAAGGAGTGTGGCTAAGGCAGGGCTCTGCCTTTGTCTCTCATCCTATAATTCTTCCTTCCTCTCTCCTTCAGCTGCCAGTGTCAAGTGGCTTCTTCTGGTGAGGTTTTCCAGCACAGTCAATGTGTCTAGGCTGTCACGTAAATGAAACTAGGCACTTCAGAATATAATAAGACTAATGGGAATAAGAGGGAACTTTTCTGTACATTAATGCCTGTATTTTTGATGTACTTTCACTAGAAATATGATGGTGTGTAGGTGGAAACGACAGCTTAATAGAACATCATACAGGATCAAATTTGGAAGAGAGCCTAGAAAGAAGTTAAAGACAATTTATTACTTTATTTCCCTCCCTACAGCATTGACTACTATTCCTTATTCAGACACACTAAGATTCAATGCGTCAGTCATTAATTATGCTGCTGCTTCTTAAAATTTCAGACAGTGATCACACACATCTCAAAGCTAACTCTAAATTGTAGGATATAGTAAATTGTGGCCCCTACACTCAGAAAAATGAAAAAAGTATAACACAACAATATATTCCTATTCAAATTGCTGTTTCATCTCAAGAATTGGAATCAAGTGAAACAGAAAGTGCCCCGAGCATTTGATTAAGCTGTAGCATTTAAATTCCATAAAGAGGGCTCTTTAAACTAACATACAAAATCTTATACACACATGCATACTAAATGATTGCATTTTATAGATAAATCCAGTTAAATATATATTTTAAAATAGAGAACCGGAACAGCATTGTCTTTGTTGTCTAAGGATATTTACTGAAATTTGTTTATTTTGTGTTGTTTCAAGACCTCAACCCTTTTTACCAAAACTCCTGTTGTTTGTAGCTGTAGATTTCTTAAATTTGTAAAATGTGCTAGGAAAAAAAAGTAACAAAATCTATTATTTTTAGCAATTGACAAAAGTAAATGCATTGACTAAATATGAAGACCACTATATTCTGGAAAAATTAGTATGCCTTTACCTTCAAGTTGTTTAATTTTTTTTTTAATTTTGCAATAATAGTTCATTTTTCAAATCACCATTTCTTCAGTTTACATTTTCAGAATTGCTGTTTAATAATAGGTCTTTACTGTTAATTGACTATCGTTTTTACTTCTTGGGCTATCTCCCTGATCCTACTATTTGAAATTATAAATCTCAGAATTGAGAACTATTTCTGACACACAATAAGGACCCGGTGTATGTCCAAAGAACCAATGTGACAGTGAATACATTATTGTATCTCAATGCATGTATGGGTTTACATCATAAAGACCAAGGAAGCACTAAAATAATTTTATTGTTTTGACTCTCGATAGAGTTAACATGTAACAAATATGAAAGCAACTTGAGCTTTATTGTATCTTTGTTCTTTTTAGGTCATATTAACCAGGACTTTTCATTTTTTGAGGGAACACTACTTTGTTATTTTTAATGCTACACAGAATGCTTTCTATGATTTATTTGTGTGTGTTTGTGTGTGTGTGTGTGTGTGTGTGTGTGTTTGTGTGTGGTGTGTGTGTGTGTGTGTGTGTGTGTGTGTGTGTGTGTGTCTGCTCAGCAAACAGCTTTAAGCATTGGTTTTATCCTTCAATAATGAGGGTCCCAAGAACTGAGCTCAGGTTGTGATGTCCAGTGTCAAATGCCTTTACCAGCTGATGATTCTCATAGGCTCCCATAAAATAATCTTTAATAAGTCAGGAAAGAGCAAAAAGGGTAAATAAAATAAAATACTATGCTGTGGGATGGTCTGTATGTCAAATTGCTCTGATTGGTCAATAAATAAAACCCTGATTGGCCAGTTGCTAGGCAGGACGTATAGGCAGGACTAACAGAGAGGAGAAAAGAGCAGGAAGGTGGAAGGAGTCACTGCCAGCCACCGCCAGGACAAGCAGCATGCAAAGATGCAGGTAAGTCATGAGCCATGTGGCAAGGTATAGATTTATAGAAATGGATTAATTTAAGATATAAGGACAGTTAGCAAGAAGCCTGCCATGGCCATACAGTCTGTAAGCAATATAAGTCTCTGTGTTTACTTGGTTGGGTCTGAGCGGCTGTGGGACTGGCAGGTGAGAGAGATTTGTCCTGACTGTGGGCCAGGCAGGAAAACTCTAGCTACAATATTGGGATTACAGTGTGAAGAAAAAATAAAAAAAGATAAAAGATGGAAGAAAGAAGGAAAAATAAAAGGAAGAATATATTAAAATGAAATCAGCAGTGAAACATACAAAACTTAAATAGGTTGAATTTCACTAAAGAAGAACACTGGTGAGGAATAGTGGGAAGAAACAAAAGCTTTGAGAATAAATTCTTACTGTAAAGACATAAGTAGTTGCTCATTCCACAATACACGCTCTCTTTAAACACAACCCTTTGTGTGCAGATGTAAACAACCGACTTATTAAATAAGAAACACAGAACCAATGCAAAGAAGAAAGCCAAGAGGTCAGAGCTAAGAGCTAAAACCTTACCCTTCCTCCTGCAGTGGTCCTACCTCTCCGAAGGAGGAGCTACTTCCTGTGTTAAAGTTTTTGTAGAGTTTCTGTTCTGCCTTCTCATTGGTTGTAAATCCAACCACATGACCACCTCATCACAGCCTGTCTGTATAGACCTCCAGGTGTTCTATGGTTGGTATTGAGATTAAAGGCATGTGTATCCAATGCTGGTTGTATCCCTGAACACACAGAGACTTACCTAGTTCTGCCTTCCAAGTGCTGGGATTACAAGCATACACCACCACCACCCTGCTTTCCTATGGCTTGCTAAAAGAAAAAGATCCAGGACAGGCACCAAAACTAGACGGAGAAATCCTGTCTTGAAAAAAAAAAAATCTGCCTCATCTTCATAGATGTAGGGGTTGTGATGTAGATGTATCCACTGGGGTTGAGCTCACCACAATCTGTTTATGTTGGCCTTGTATCCAGTTTTATTTTTCTGTGATGGTTTCCATTTGCTGTAAAGAGAAATTTCTTTGATGAGGGATTATAGCTATACTTATCTGTGTGTGAAAGGATAACATATTTAGAATTTAGGAAGAAGGTATACTAGTCAAACAAAGTGGCAGTTATAGATACTTATCTGTGTTCTATGACCGCTTTAACTCCAGGAATCTGGCTAGGGTCCACTACTGGACACAAGTTCCTTCTTGTTTAATGGGCCTTAAATCCAATTAGATGGTGTTGTTTACCAATGACATGTGAATGCCACTTATTACACCTTTAAGCGTATCTTGTCATTCAGGTCATTACTATGCTCCATAGGTGTTGCAGATGGGTCGGACTGTTTAACTGCTTTCCTCCGAGGCAGCTCACATAGTATTTCCTGAAACCATGGAAGCTAGACCACAGGAAAGAGTCTTTCAGGTCAGATCCATCTGAAATCATCTGAGCCCTTTGTCCTAAGTGTATGGCGTCTCCAGCAATAAGGGTTCACCCTCAACCCCTAAGAAACAAGCAAGGGTTTCATTGATAATCTACACTGGGATATTGTTCTGGGAGACATTTGGGCTACTCTGACCCATAATTGAAAAGGACTATTCTTGTGCCTGGTACTAGGGTTTTTGTCAGTCTATGGTTCATGTGTCAAATATCGGAATTAAAGTGGTTTTATGCCTTTTGTATTATTTTATTTAAACAAATAATATGACTCCTTGAGACTTTATCCAATAGTCTTGGTGAATTTTGTCTCTTGTCCTCCCTTCTCCTTCTCTATTGATTTTCTTCTTTCTTCCACAGTTTTTACCCATCTCAATTCTTCCACTTCCTACCTCCTGTCACTTGTATCTTCCTTTTCCCTTCCCACTCAACCCTCACCCCACCCCCACACGTGAGGTCTCTTTATACTTTCCCGGGTTCTGTGATTACTCAGTGTTATAAACTCATATCTGGTGGCTTGAAGCTAAAATTTGAAGATCGGTGAGAACATGAAACAATTTTCTTTGCAGGGATGAAATTCCTTATTGAGCATGATCTTTTCTAGGCCAGTTATTTGCCTGCAAATTCGGTGATTTTATTTTTCTTTCTTTAGAATTGAATACTTTTCTGTTGTGTAGATATACTACTTATTTATTATCTGTTCACCTGTTGAAAAAAATTAGAAAGTTTCCATTTTCTGGCTATTTTGAATAGGGTGACAGTGGCCACAGCTGAGCAAGTATCTGTGACATAGGATGCTAAGTCCTTTGGGCACATACCAATGAGTTACTGTGTCATATGGTAAATTCATTTTCAGTTTTCTAAGGAATCTTCGGACTGATTTCCAGAGTGGCTAAACCAATTTTAATTCTGACCAAGAGTGAAAAGGAGTTTCTTTTTCTCTGAAACCTCACCAACATTTGTACCTTTACTAATAACAGCTTTCTATAGAAGTAAAATTAGGTAGACAGAGCAATGCAATAATTCTGACTCCAAACTCAATTGAGAATAATTTAAATAAGTTGTTTTTGTATTGTATAGGTGAATTGTACTCGAAGATGTGATTTCAATTAACATTGCTGCTAATATCCATTTTTTAAAAATTCTGATACACTTTCTTCAATAAAATATGACCATTTAAAGAGATACTTTGATAATCGTCTTTCAATTCCACCATAACTTCCTCTTTCCTTCCTTTATTTCAAATGTTTTATATAAATTCTGAGAGATTAATATAAATATTTGTGCCCACACTCTGTCTAATGTGTTGGAGAAATGAGTTGTTTCATTTGTAAGCTCCACGGCAACATTCTGTAGTTTTCTTCTTGCCTTTTATGGCCTGGAGATTCAACACATAGGTTACCTAATGTTAATGTTACAGGGATTATTCTTGTATTCTATAGCAGAACATTTATTTTCTAGTTTTGGTGTGTATTTATAATTGTGTTAAGATGAAAAATAATGGGAATGCTATTGCTAACACATTAAAGTATAAGATATCAAAGAAAACACTTATGGCATTAAAGGTGTTATGTAATTATTGCTACCTCATTTAATATGTGTTTTTCAAAAATTCAGAGAAGTTAATGATATAATATTTAAAATATAACAGGTAGAAAAATGTTTCTTTCATTTCCAGGGTCATCTGGACTTTGAGTACATTAAGACTAGTTTTTATTTAGTTTTAAATGGCCAGATTTTTATGAATTCACAAAAATAATAGCTTTTATGCTTCTTAAATACCTTTGAAGAAACTTCATTTTTGTCCATATTGTACTATAAATTCAAGCTTTAAAATATATGGAACACAATTCTTTAAACAAGGCCACATTTATCTTTTGTTCGTCTTGTTCTTTTTCTTAAATCTAATTAGAAAATAGATTTGTTGAATTTCAAAATAATTTATAACATAATTTGAAATTCTTATATCATCCAATTAATTCATTCAACTATATGAATAAAAGTAATTACTAAGTGGAAAGATATTTATATCTCTGCTGATTTATATTTTCTTAAAAAATATTAAATTAGATAAATATAAAAGTAAATATAAGTGTAAGTTAATTCTCCTGTGAAAGGACTTAACAGAGGGTCAAATAAAAAAGTGCAGTCTAGTTGTTTGTGTTTTATACAGTCATTAAATATTGATTAAACCTCTTAATTTTATTTTGAGAGGTAATAGCAATTATAGGTAATAAAATGTATGGCATGTCATTTGAAGGTGAGGATTTGTGTGGAATAAATCTCTACTGAGTATTGAAAGATAACATGACCTAGTAATTACGGAAAATATTCACACCCGGGAAGCTAAAAAGCACAATAAGGAAGACAGAAGACTTAAAAGATATGTTTTAGTTTTTACAGGTTGAATATAAAAGTCATATTGTCATAGAGTATTATATATTTCTTTGTGTATTGTTGAGGGAAAATAACAATAATTTTGCCATGATTTAGAAGGAATGTGCATTGTGTTAAGAGAAAATTACTCTTAAGGTCTGATACATAGTTCTAGTCTATGATTTTCATTATAAATTGATTAATTTTGAAATATGATTTTAAAATTTATTTATTCTTTTTGTTTTGGGAGTTTAATTCATGGTACTGGTTCAGAGAAAAAACTGTAGGCGTCAGTTCTCTTTCTCCTTCATATGGGTCCCAAAGCTTGAACTCAGGCCGTTAGACTTGGTGGTAAGTGTTTTGGCACTGAGCTAACTCATTGACCAAAGAAGAGTCAGCTAATGTTTTAGTGTTTGGTTACATTCACTGCATGAAATTTTATTTTTTTTGAGATATTGCAGGATGATTTTGACTCCATACTATGTCAAACATTTATCAAACAAGATTGTGTGAGAAAGTATTGTCTCTTTAATCTTGATTCTTCTTTGGTGAACAACTGCATTTAAAATGTTGGTTCGCGCCTGTTTTATGATGTAGTATTTTTCTTCTAGTGAAAAACTATAGGACACTAGCTCTGCTGACTTCACTGATTCACCAGCATCCTTCAACAAGAAATAATGATGGAAGCAGAAAGGCAAAAGAAAAAACATTAAAAAAAAAAGTTAAAGGAAAAGCAGACATCCCTTATGTCAGAATTACTCTCTCAGTCTAGTTCTCTTCTGTGAGCTTGTGTGAGCAGAGCTGTCAGCATGTGCTGATTCAGTTGTGTCCCTGATTACAGGAATAAAAGCATGTCATTAGAAAAGGTGAAGCCCCAGAGATTCCCTGTAAAGATTGCCTATTCCTTGTCCTAGATTTTCTGACTTAAAACTGAAGTTGAAATTCCAGTAACAACAATCTACAAAAAGTAAAATTTTGTAACAGGGAAAGTGCTCTCATATGAGATATCTACTAGTATTTGTTTTAACAGTGTTAGTAGTTATTGACATTTTACCTGAATGAAATTCACATGGAAATAGTGGCTAAACATCTCCATGCAGAATCAGAGATACTTCACCTAAATGTCATTGCAGGATAAACACTCCCTAGCATCTAATACTTTGGTTGGCTCCTGGTTTAATATGCGATTCCTCCAAACACCCTTATATTGGCCTATATTAACAGTTAACACTGTTATTTTCATTGTATCCATGTGCTTGTTCTTTGTGTGTACTAGATATGTGTCTTTGTACATGTGTGTGTTCCCATACATATGTATCTATATAATGGAAGTGACATGTATCTATATAACATGCATATGATGATAAAAAACAGTAAAAAATATATAAATGCATTTTACTAACAGCATACAAATGTGCAATGTCACATGAGACAATCTATCTTTATAGATGTATTGTGGACACAAAATTCCAAATTTATTTTGGTTATTTAAAAATATTAAATTTCTAACTGAGAAATCAGAAATTGATTATAACTAGAAGAAAATTACTTTTAATTTTTTAAGTGAAGGAAATAATGGGTTCAGCATTATTTTATATATACAAAAAAATAATAAAAGTGTAACCTAGGGGCTATTCTATTGCTGTGAAAAGACGCCCTGACCACTAAAATGCATTGTTGTTTAATTTTAGGTCTCACAGTTCCAGAGATTTATATTCCATAATCATCATGCAGAATGTATGGCAGTAGGTATGGAAAAAGAGCAGTAGCTGAAATCTTACAGGTTGAAGAGGTTAAGAGAGAGAGAGACAAAAAGAATGATGTAGACTTTTGAAGCCTAAAGTCCCACCCCATTGACAGACCTCCTCCAACAAGAAAGAGTAGATCTCCTAATCCTTTCCAAATAATTACAACAACTGAAAATCAAGCATTCAAATACAAGAGTCTACGGGGTCATTCTCAAGCAAACTCCCACATTCCATTCTCTGGCCCCTGTATGCTTGTAGCCTATGGGATCATAATGCAAAACTGACTTAGCAAAACTTCAAAAGTTCCCATAGTCAGTCACAGTCTCAACAATGCTTCAAGTCCAATGCCCAAAGTCTCTTCAGAAAGTCAAGGCAATCTCTTAACTGTAATTCCCTGTTTTTCTTTTTTTAAGTGAATTACATACTTCCAGTGTACAATGGCATATAATTTACATTATCATTTCAACAGGGAAGGAAATGAGCATATTGAGAAATACTAGACTAAAGCATGATTGAAAACTACTAGGGCAAATTCCATTTCCTGTAGCTCTATGTCTAAAGTCAAAGGTCTAGATAGCCCTTTGAATTTTCCACTTCCCCATGCTTTGTTGATTGCAATACACCTCTCTCTTAGGCTGATTCCACTTCTTTGTAGGTTGTTCTTCCTAGCAGATACCTCACAGCTCTGACATTTGTGATATGCTTGGACTCCCAAGTAAAACAGGCTTTATTTTCATAGCTTCATGCAACAGCTTCCCTGGGCCTCCATGTAGGGACTCCTCTGACAAATACTTGGCCTCCTTAACCTTGGAGGAAGAGTCTATAACCCCTTTACTGCTGTATGATAAAGCCACAACCATATGGTATAAGCTACCGAGTTCATCTGCTTGCTCATCTCCTTGAACTACATTTGCATATGTTTCCATTTCATTATCAAGAGGAGAAAATTCCCCAGGCCTTTTTCAATCACAAGTTGTGGAATTAGCTGGCCAGGCTCTTGCCCTGTGGGCAACACTCCCTTTATTCCATTTTGTTTCAGGCTTCTCTTATTCTTTCAGTATATGCCTTCACACCAACATTAAATTTCCTAGTGCTATTTTTCTCATCAAACTGTGTGTTTTGTACTTCTTTTTGTCAGGCTTGTTATTTTTCATTGTAGAAGAGCACAACAGTAATCACTAATAACCACACAACAGAGTCAATATTCTAATGTCTTGAAATCTCTTCTGCCAATGAAATTAGTACAAAACTATTCAGTTTAGCCTCAGGCATAATTATTAAGACAAGAGCAAAAATTATCCACATTCTTTGTAAAATATCATAAGAGTCATCTGTAGCTAGAGTTTTCCTGCCTGGCCCATGGTCAGGATAAATCTCTTTCACCTGCCAGTCCCACAGCCACTCAGACCCAACCAAGTAAACACAGAGACTTATATTGCTTACAAACTGTATGGCCGTGGCAGGCTTCTTGCTAACTGTCCTTATAGCTTAAATTAATCCATTTCTATAAATCTATACCTTGCCACATGACTTGTGGCTTACCGGCATCTTTACAAGCTGCTTGTCCTGGTGGCGGCTGGCAGTGACTCCCTCTGCCTTCCTGTTCTTTTAATTCTCTCTGTTAGCCCCGCCTATACTTCCTGCCTAGCCACAGGCCAATCAGTGTTTTATTAGCAACACATTTGCCATACAGAACATCCCACAGCAGTCATCTCTAACCCAATTCCTAATGTGATTTTCCTCTCAAAATTCTTGAGCTGGGCCTCTATAGTCTATGTAGCTCTCAGCACTACTATTTCTAATATCCTGATAGTATGGCCCATCAATCCCACCTCACAGTATTCAACAGTGTTTGTAGTCCAAAGTCCTGAAGTTCTCCATATTTCTCCAAAAGCAGCATGATCAGGCTGGTCATAGTAATCTGTGTCTCTCTAATACCAACTTCTGTCTTAGCTACTTTATTATTATTGTGAAAAGGGACCATGACCAAGATAACCTGTAAAAGAAATCATTAACTGGGAGATCTTAGTTCCAGAGGGGTGTAGTCTGTGACTATCATGGCATGGTTCATGACAGCAAACACACAGGCATGGCACTGGAGTAGTAGCTTAAAGCCTATAGATTGAGACAACAAACAGGAAAGAGAGAGAGAGAGAGAGAGAGAGAGAGAGAGAGAGAGAGAGAGAGAGAGAGAGAGAGGAGAGAGAGAGAGAGAGAGAGAGAACCTGGAATAGACTGGCATGGACTTTAAAAACCAGAAAACCTACACTAAGTGACACACCTACCTACTCAAAGAAGGTCACATCTCCTAAATCTTCCCAAACAGTTCCACTAACTGGACATTAACGTTACAAATTTAGGATGGACAATAATCTGGAAAATATCATTTAAGCCACCACAGAGTGTTAGTACAATGAAAGAAGAGATTTCAAATTCTTATAATATAGATTGAAATTATGTCAGCATTTTTGTCATTTCAAAGTAAAATGGAATCAAGAAAAAAATGACTAAAAACTGACTGCACAAAAGATATACCTAGAGGAGAGAAAAAAATCTCTATTCATCATTTATCAAAAGAGCATAAAGGCAGATATTTAATTGATTTTCTTGCTTTGCTTGTTAGGAAATGTTTTTTTCTATAATCTACATCAAAGATTATTAAAATAAACACTATTGAGGGAAAAAAGTATACAAGTCCTATAGTCTTTAGGGGTCATTTTATTTATTATATAATATAATTGATAGATAAAATTGAAGTCTGTCTTCTTACATATAGAAGTCATCATTTATTATAATAAGATCTTTCATAACTATGACACTTTGTGGATAATTGTATTACTGTTCTTAAAGTGTTATTCAATTGTTTATTTATCCATGGTATATACTTGAGTCTCTTAATTCTAATCAAATTATCTTTATATACTTGTTTTAATAATTTGATTGTAACGTGATTATTTCAAACTTCCCATCCTTTTCCTCCTTCCAACACATCCTATATACCTTTCTTACCCTTTTTCAAATCACAGCTACACATACTCATTTATATAATCATAAATATGTTTCTAAATATATAAATATATTACATAATCATATATATCATATACTCCTAAACTTTCCAGTCTACATTGTGTTACACAAGTGTGTATATTTTTCAAGGCTGATATTTTAGTATTAGATAGCAATTCTTGTGTTCTTCCCTAGGGAAAGCTATCTATCCTATTCTTAGCATATCTTAGCTGTCTATAGTTATTCATATAAGATTGAGGCCTCATGACCTTTCACCTTCCATGATAGAATATCCAATGTTGCTGTTCTTGTTTAGATGAATCTAAATAGAGAGCTTGCAAAAGTAAAGATAGGAAGCAGATAAGAGAGCAAAATACTAATAAGGTTGTCTGGAAATGTCATAAGAAATCAAACTATTAATTATCTACCTACCGTTAATACATGTATGTTTTTGTATAAATATACATATACAGATTAGATGAAATTTACTATCTGACGAGATAACCTTCAAAAACCAAATATAATCTAAGAAAAAAAACCTTGATACAAGTTATAAAATTATCTCTTGAAAGTTGTTGGACAGGGTTGCCAAAAAGGCCTCTAGAAAAAAAATGAACTGTTCCTATTGCCTTTGTTTGCTTCTCCAAGTGGTGGAAGATAAGTCCATTTTGCTGAGGACATCATACACTTCAAAGAACAGCGCCCCAAAGCCATTGAGCTGGAAGTGACCTGACACTTTTCCTCTAAGTAATAGCATTCACTATACTAGAAAGTACCACATAAACTTCTAAAAGTGAGAAGCAATTAACCGTCCTACCCAGGAAGGACACATGTACCACAACAATGGCCATCGTGGCATAATGATCCTAATGGTGCAGGAGAGGCATGCATGATTAGCAGGAACCAACAGCTCTCTAATTGGACTTAACACCTACTCAGCAAGAGGGAAATCAAGCAGGTACTGGGAACATATGTATTACTCAGTGATAGTGAAATCATGGGTATTGGAAGAAACCCTGTAACCATAACTTTACTGACCCAGTATAATCACTAAATACATTATAAATATTTGTCCTTATAACACCCAGATAAGTATAGTCCTCACTCATCAGGGAAACATCCACTTGCAACAAAGACAATTATAGAACCAACCACAACCAATGAAAATGAAGATTTGTATATCTCAGAGCCAAGGGGTTCATCTCTAAAACAACTCCCACACCTAAGCTTCAAGGATCTTTGCACAATGGGGTGGACACATTTTAAGGGACAGATGATCATGGTGCTTAATGTGCGATTTTTTCTCAGGAACTTCAGAAGATACACCTACAGAGTTTCAACAGCATCACTGCTTAAGCATGAGCTGAAAAAGAACAACAGCAGTAGATATGCTAATGTGGACCTAGGAAATCCCAGGAGGCCTTGACCCCAGATAAAATACTACAAGCTAGAAAGGTATGATGAAAGCAAGCAAAGGAAATAATCTTCCCCAAGAAAGAACACACCAGTTGGTTTATCCAATACCAAATCATCTGGAATATTGTTCTGCAGACTGAGCAGGTTGTACTTACTATGTCGGAAAAAAAAAAAAAATGTATCATATACATATGCTCACATATGTATTTAAGAACAATTAATGAAAAAAGGCCCACAAAGAAAACTTTTAAAAAGGAACACAGGGAATGTTCATGAGAGATGAAGACCACATGAGAATAAGAAGAAGCAGAGTGTAGGAGAGGCCCACAGAAATCCACGGAGATGCCCCCACAGTAGACTGCTGGCAATGGTCGAGGGGTAGCCCGATCAAACCTACCCTGGTGATAGGATGGCTAAACACCCAGATTGTCGTGCTAGAGGCCCCATCCAGTGACTGAGGGAGCTGGATGCAGATATCCACGGTAGGGCCCTGGGTGGAGCTCCGGGAGTCCAGTTGGCGAGAAGGAGGAGGGTTTGTGTGAGCGGGAGTTGTTGGGACAGGAGATGGATGGAATACAGGGACAAGTGGCCAGACAAATGGAAACACATGAACTGCGAACCAATGGCTGAGGGTCCCCCAACTGGATCAGGCCCTCGGAATGGGTGAGACAGTTGATTGGCTTGATCTGTCTGGGAGGCATACAGGCGGTTGGGCCGGGTCCTGTGCTCAGTGCATGAGTTGGCTGTTTGAAACCTGGGGCTTGGTAGAGACCCTTGGCTCAGCCTGGGAGGAGGGGGCTAGGCCTGCCTGGGCTGAGTCCACCGGGTCGATCTCCATCTTCAGGGGAGTCTTTGCCTTGGAGGAGATGGAAATGGGGGGTGGGTGGGTGGGGAGGGAGGCAGGGTGGGAGGAGGGAGAACAGGGGAATCTATGACTGATATGTAAAGTTGAATTATGTTGTAAAATAAAATAAAATAAATTATAAAAAAAAAGGATAGTAGAACAGAGCAGCTTGTGCGACATTTTTATAGTATATTTTTAGTAATTACAATAAGTGCAATTTTTTACTATGGGCATTTCCATTTGAATTATTAATGCACAATGAGGACATATCACTTAACTATAAAGTCAACTTTAAGTGAAAGTTTGATTCAGAAGTTATCACAAAACTTATATATTTACATTAAAAACATAACTGCACATAGGTGATCTCATTATTTTCAATATTTCATATTATGGTTTTAGCACATCTTTCCCTAAAAAATTTAATATATAAGGGTACTTTTCAAATTAACTTCTTTGTTTGCAAATAAAGATCACATTTGTCATATAGAGGGTATTATCAGATATTGAATTGTCACATAGACAATGAAGACATTTACTTGTTACCTCAGTATATATTGGAAATGTGTTTTTTTTATTTTCTGTAATATATTAGTATTTTGCATTCCTACAAAGATAGTTTTTTTTTCAATTTTATTTTATTTTACAATACCATTCAGTTCTACATATCAGCCACGAATTCCCTTGTTCTCCCCCGTCCCGCCCCCCTCCCTGTCCCTCCAGCCCACCCCCATTCCCACCTCCTCCAGAGCAAAGCCTCCCCCAAGGACAGAGATCAACCTGGTAGACTTAGTCCAGACAGGGCCATTCTCCTCCTCCCAGGCCGAGCCAAGCATTGCTGCATAAGCCCCAGGTTTCAAACACCCAACTCCAGTCCCACTGCCTGGATGCCTCCCAAACAGATCAAGCCAATCAACTGTCTCACCCATTCAGAGGGCCTGATCCTGTTGGGGGCCCCTGAGCCATTGGTTCATAGTTCATGTGTTTCCATTCATTTGACTATTTGTCCCTGTGCTTTATCCAACCTTGATCTCAACAATTCTCGCTCATATCGACCCTCCTCATTCTCGCTAATTGGACTCCCGGAGCTCCACCATATCTTCATGAACAGCCTGGACATAAGTGGGGGAAATGAAGGGTGAGGGTGGAGGGAAAGAGAGCTTGGGGAAGCGGGAGACTCCAACTGGATCAAGAACAAAGAGGGAGAACAAGGAATAGGAGACCATGATAAATGAAGACCACATGAGAATAGGAAGAAGCAAAGTGCTAGAGAGGCCCACAGAAATCCACAAAGATACCCCCACAATAGACTGCTGGCAATGGTCGAGAGACAGCCCGAACTGACCCACTCTGGTGATGGGATGGCCAAACACTCTAATTGTCGTGCTAGAAACCCCATCCAATGACTGAGGGATCTGGAAGCAAAGATACAGTGTTTTAATCACTATGCTTTTTTCCTGATTTTTCTTCAATACATTAAAACTTGTAAAGCTATTCAATGGAGAATTTTTAGTTTTTCTTTTCCATTGACAGATTAAAGCAAATGACTAAATAAATCAAATTTCTGTCCTAGTGCATATTCATATATGCCTCACTTTGTAAGACAGACCTGCAAAAGTCGCCTTTGAAACCTGTGAAAGGTTAGTAGCAACCAAAAAGAAATCTCATAATGCCTGTGACAAATGGAGATCAAGACAAATCAGCAAATCAATTTCCCGAATGTAAAAAGTATGTTGGTTTTCTTAAGCTCTCTATCACAGTTGACTATGGACAAATTAAAATTTTGTGGACTGACCTTGACCTACAATCTAGTTTGTTTGTATATTACTTGCCAATGGCTGGCACTAAAATTTGAGTTCCATTCTATATGAATCATAAAATTAAGTAGCAATTGTTGTAAAATAATAATTTTACATTTCACTCTAAAATTGATTCAGGTGAGTCCTCAAGTACAATACCGTAGAATGGATGTATAATGTTTGTAATGTAGGATAAAGTGAATTGTTTTTCCTTTGCAGGCAAAGACTGTCGTTTCTTATATAGAAATATAAGATTTTATAGCTCGTTTTGTAATTATTATCTGTGTGATTTCTTTCATGATAGATGTAGCCTCTCTGCCTCTTTGTGAGTGATTAGCACTTATACATGACCACAAACTAATGCCTAATCTTGAGTTTTCCATAAACCCTGGCATTTATGTCTTCTTGATTATAGTTTATGACATATAAATGCTTCAACTTTCAGTCCTCTTGATCTTTATGAACACTGTCTTTCAACCACAGAAGACTTAAGAGTAATACCCAAAAAAGCCATTTTGCTCTTCACCTGGCAGCATGACTGATTTGCTTACTTGTGATTTACAATACATGCTAATTATAGAAATGAAATTCAAGAAAAGGTAGCAGATACTTATTTTAAATAAGCTAATCCATTTATAGAAGCAATAAAGATCCCTAAAAATAGAATTATAAAAGAATATTTCACTCTTCCTACTTTCCAAATATTTTTGCTTGTTTAGAGCAAGCTCATTAATGTTCATGATCTATAAACATGTCTTAAATCATACTTAGAGTCATACTTCTAATATGAACTGTAAATCCTTTAGAAATTGAATGATTATCATTTGCCTCATGTATCACTTGTAAAAGCCCACATCATAATACATTTATTAAATTTGTTATGTCATAAATGAGGTTCCATGAACAAACAACAAACAAACAAACAAACAAAAAACAGGAACAACAATTCATTATTCACTACACACTTTTGTTAACACTTTAAAAGACATTAGTAGAATCACAGGTAATATTTCCAGGTGAGAACATTCTCAGTTGACAAATAGTTTCCCTTTTAATCAGGTATGGATTATCAACAGAGAATAATTCTGAGACCCTATAATATAAGGGCATCTTTTGGGAGAGGATTTCCTTTTGCATTCTATCAGAAGAAGTCTAAGTGAGAAAATAAACAATGAAGTGAAATAATGAGAGCTTCATTGATACAGTGTGAGTTTCAATGTACGAGAGCAAGGACTAGATTTTGAAATGTGTTAATAACAAGAAGAATTAAATCTGTTATAAAGGAGAGGACAAAATGCAAAGAAAGGTAATTTTAATTGTTATAATAAAAGATAACAACATATTTCAAAAATGTATGAGTAACCAAATTTATATTCTTGTCTTGAACATTATGACTTTAACTAGATAATGAGCTCCTAAATTGAATTTGAAGGCAACATGAGTGCACACATTTAGAATATTGATCTCAGAGTTCTGAAGCCCATCTCCAAGTTCATCACATTTTATAAATATACCGTAAACATGAATGTTTCCATATATTGTCAAAATCATATTAAGAAGACATAAATTATGTTCCATTTCAAATAAATATTTAAAAAAATAGCAAGAACCTCAATATTGAATTTGCCAGAATATACTAAAAAAGTTCATTAGAGACATAACTTCAGTATTTTAATAAGTAAGAGGAAAATAGAATTTCTATGACTTGACCATGTGATTCAAGTTCATGACATGTGTTATTGGCTTAATAGGAGTCTTTGCAAGCGCCAGCACAGTATAGTTGGTGACTGGAATTACTCAATACAAACAGGCACAATTTCCTATGCAGAGTCTCTGACCTATTGTCAACATAGCTGGATTTAGAATCACAGTGGAAATATTAACCTCAGTGAACTGATAAAACGTTTACAGAGATGCCTAACTGAGGAAGGGGGACCCACCACGAACATTGGTCATACCATTCATAGATTTGATCCAGGACTAAACAGAAAAGTGTTAGCTGAAACTTCTCCATTTCTTGAGTGTCGATACAATGTGTTCAGCAAGCTATTGCTATCATTTACCTGCTTGGTAGACTTTATCATCAAACTGTAAGCTAAAATAAACCCTTCCTCTTGTCAGTTATTTTGTTATAGCAACAAGACAATTAGCCAATACAGAAAATTGGTACTAAATATTGAGATCTGTGCTGTGATAAACCTGGCCCACATAGTTCTTAGATCTTTGGGTTTAACGTATAGGAGTGATTTGGAAGAGTTTGGAAATGTGGGCTAGAAAAGCCTTAGAATGTTGTAAGCAAAGCTGAAGGGATCACTCAGGGAGCGTTTGGAAAACCAAGGTGCTAAGAAAGATGCGGAAAGTAAAGACCCAGATCATGATGTGTCAGAGAGGAATAAGGACACCTTGGGGAACCAAACCGGAGCCCAATTTTGTTATGTTTTTAGCACTGCATCTAGTTTCTGCCTGTGACCTGATGGATGAGAGAGAATTCAAAATTAATGTACTGATTTCCTTGTGGTGATATATTGTATACTGTAAGAAAATTTGCCTGAAGATCAGAGAACAGAACAAGCCACTAGATTAAACATAGAGGCCACAGAGTGGTGGCAAACACCTTTATTCCTAGCACTCCAGAGGCAGAGATCTGTCTGGATCTCTGTGAGTTCAAAGCCACCTTGAAATGAGATTGACTCAGTCTAGGAGAGAACCAGAGACCGGCAGTGATGACACACACCTTTAATCCCAGCACTTGAGATATCATGCCTTTGCTTGGGAAGCACACATGCCTTTAAACCCAGGAAGTGATGATTAGGTGGAGAAAGGTATATAAGGCGTGGAGAGACAGGAACTAGAGACCTTTTCAGGCTTGGGAGTCCTAGAGGTAAGACGTAGCAGTGGCTTGTTCCTTTGTCTCTCTGATATTTCAGCATTTACCCCAATATCTGGTGCCGGGTTTTTTATTGAAAGACCTATTAGATTTCATGCTACATTTCTTGGCAGAAATTTATTCAGGGAAAATTGCTTGTGAAGCCTTACATTCAGAATTTTGACTGACTACTTATGTCTGCTCTTATTAAGTTATACATTGACAGAGGGCAAAAAGATGCAAAATGGAGAAGCTTGGTGACAAAGACATGTAAACAAGTTTAGAGTCAATCACAGAGACTAGACAAAGCACATAAAACTTCTAAGGAACTAGTGCTCTTAAACAAAAAAAAATAATCGTGTCCTTTACTGGAATACAATAAATGTTACCCGATTGGCATGATTTCAATAATTGAAGTTTTCAACTTGTGAAACTGGAGATTCATTCCAAATGAGAGCAGAGTGCATCAGAGGTAAAACTGCCTCTGAGGGAATAAACCCCTCTCACAAAACACCACCTTAGGAACCGGTTCTCTATAGTCAGCTTGCAGATTATCTTGATTGACAGAATAGATTTTGGATTTTGAAGTGTTGAGGCTATTAAACACTATGAGGCCCTTGAGAGATGGATAAAATGCCTCTGGAATTAAGAGATGAATATGAAATTTTAGGGGTCAGTGGGGATTATTTTTAATTTAAATGCTATGTGATTGTTCTATTAAAAAGTGGAGTGGTAATAGTTATTCTTCATTGTCAACTTTACTACATTTAGAATTACCATGGAAACACAACTCAGAATGTGTCTATGAGGTAGTTTGCATAAAGGTTCAACTAAGGAGAGAATACTCATCCTAAGCATCGTCAGGACCATTCCTTGAAATAATGCCCGTGTTGAATGAAATGGAAAAAGTAGACAGAGGTCCATTATCACTCTTCCCCCACTTCAGGTTGCAGATGCAATGTAACCAGCTGCCTCAGCTGTTTGCGATCATGATTTTTCAAACATGAATAACTGTACCCTGAAACCATGAGCAAAAACTTCTGCTTCTAAAGTTGATATTTTTTTTTCACGAATATTTTACAGCAATGAGAAAAGTAACTAAGACATCAGGTCTTTTAGTATCTCCACAATCTTCCACTTTTCTCTTTTGTTGTTTCTGCAGTAACTGGGAAAAGCCCTGCTGTACTGACTTCCTTTACTGCTGTTTTCTAATAACACAAGTCAACCATTGCCTTTTATTTATACTTAGTCTGATTATGTAAGAACTTAGGAGAATAGCATATAATTATGTTATCACTTGTAACAAGTATTTATGTACCAATCTCATCTCTATCCTGTGATTACTAAAATCAGTCTTTTTTTCATAATCTTTGAGTTTCCATGATCTGCCTCAATCTTAAAATCATGAAATGATCAGTTAGTGTGTATGTATGGATTAATAAATTAAGGGTTGAATCATACAGAATTATCCAATAAATATTTGCAGAACACATGTAATACAGCTCTGCCTTAAACTCTGTAAACATTACTATTTAAAAACAAAGATCTGACAGAACTTGAGGTCCATGATTTTTATGTCTAGCTATAACCTGATTATTTTTAAAAGTCTCTGCTTTTTAAAATCTCATTACTAGTGAGTTATCCTTGTTTAACCTTGAAAATACAAGTGTCAAACACCCACACCTACACTCAGCCACATACACTGAATAAAATATTCAGAATTATGCTGGAAAAAAGTCACTTTTTTATTTAATTGCTCAGGTAAATTATTATAGCTGAGAGAATAAGAAAAACTTTTTGTTTGTCCTAAAATTTAAGTGTCACTTAATTTTTGAGCTATTTAAAGGTTGGCAATTTCAGTCTATTTTATTGTCATTTTTCACTTGCTACACTCCACTCTCTCCTTGAACTGGTATTCACAAAAGGTTTAGGCTTCTCACCGCATAAGCAGTTTAGGTTTTAAAGAAAGGTAATATATATGAAACATTAGAAAAAATCATATTCATTTGCTCCAATTACTTTAAATGTCAAAAGCTCTCGGCTTAGATGAGCCATGCCCAACTTCCCCCTTAATCAGGATGTGACTTGACAGAAGTAGAATAAAAGTTTTAATGTTGATCTGATGGCGGAAGGATGGGGGTGACACAATTCAAATAAAGCTTCAGATTCAATTATTCAATTGTAGTATTTGAATTGAAGGATACAGTAAAGGGAAAGTATGGTTTTCAAATGAGAAATGCATAGAATGAGCATAAATTTAGCATTCATCTATTTATAATTATTATTTAAAATTACCTACCAAGAGCACAAAATAGCATGAGCCCCAGGCTTTTTCCTGTGAAAAAGCAAAATCGAAGAGAAATAGACTGTGACTCCTGAGGTAGATTTAAAGCCAATCTCATATCACATTTGTGGAGTTTTAGACTCAGAAGTTCTTTGAGATCAGCAGCTCCTATCAGGCTATGAAAAGCTGTGAGTGCAGCTTTAATGAAATTTAAATTTTTCAGTAATAAATTTAAAGCACAGTATAATGTAACAAGTTAACTCTAAGTGGCCGGGGTATTTGAGATGCTGAAAGTGACCCATGAACATTTCTTCTAGATATGCTTTCCAGAAAATGGCACTGAAGATGGGTGGGATTCAAGTATCCTCCAAGCCCCCAGAATCGGCTAACTTACAGTCCACCTGTTACTACTTAGGAAAATCAAAACTAAGTAATTTTCTTTTATGGTGATCATAAAGGTACTCACTCCTGGCTCCCTAATTTCAGAGTTTCATATCATTAGTGTAATATGATGGAGGTTTTCATCTACTCACCTGCTCTTTTGCAGGATCAAGAAAGGGTGTGTAAGGGAAATTTGATTACATTGTGTTCTAATGTTTAAAAAAAAGAACAACTGTTACAAAACTATCTCCCCCTCCCACCTCCCTCCTTCCCCCCCTCCTTCCCTCCCTCCCTCCCTCCCTCCCTCCCCCCTCTCTCTCTCTCTCTCTCTCTCTCTCTCTCTCTCTCTCTCTCTCTCTCTCTCTCTCTCCCCCTCCAACATCTCTGTCACTGTAGTATTAGGGATCAAGTTCAAGGCATTGCACAAGCTAAACAAATACATTCTCTGACACTTATTTCTAATTTTTTTTTCAGTCTCTCTGAAACATTTGTTTCAGAAATAAAAACAAAATATAAATATGCACACAAAACCTATATACATACAAAGATACATTCACACAGAAACACATACATACAGTTATTTCAAACATTTTTGCTGTACTCTTTACATTTTGCACTTGCTACTTGCGTGCATGGTGAGTGGGTTTATGTAATACAATTGCACTTTAATGCAAAGACTATTAATTGAATAGAGTTTTACTCCAGACAGACTGCATGCCTTCAGACGCTTATGTTTGAACAGGTCTCTAAGAGCATCTTCTTTGCACTAGTGTAACCACGCACGGCCTGAAAATGAAGAGGTGTGAACACCCCTGATGGATGAGTGATGAGGACCAATCGAAAATAATTCTTTAATTTTTTTTTCTCAGTGAACAATTCACAAAAATGCTTAAATAATTCTTGTGTATGGAAGTATCACTGCCCTAGCAGCCAATCTTTTCTCTAACTTTGTCTGAATCTGTTTATCTCCCCTGCCCTACATTTCTATTCCCTTATATAACCTTGCAAATAAACTATTGCAGACAGTAGTTTTTCCTTGGGGCCTAGTTTCAGGGAACTCAGGCTAAGAAAACAACCTCATTAACAGAATTTTTAGTTAATATTAAGTAAAGATAACATTTCCTGCTTTTAATTTCAAAGAAGGAAATGATATAAGACCAAGAAGGTTTATGACACATTTAGATACATTGGTTGCTTTGGGGAGAAAATTCCATGATGATGCTAACATTGAAGGGCAAATCAGGTCACCTAATTACTGTCTACAACTTAGGAAAGAACTAGCTTCTTTTGCTCACAAGAGGGTTCATAAATTAAAGATTTTATTTGGCATAAAATGTTTTAGAATACCAGTTCAAAGATGATAACATAGCAGGATGAGTAAAAATATTTGGCTGAAAATTATGAAGCCATCCATTGTGCATTAGCTGATTGCACACTAGTAAGATTGGAGCTGCAGAATTTAGTCAGTTTGGCAGCTACTAAGTGTATAAGTACTCAAAGCATAATAAATCTTAAGTATAATATGTTCTCAAGATAAAACTATAGACAAAATGTGTATGGAAGTAATGTATCTTTGCAACATCTTCCTATATATTGTGTGATGAAATCATGGCGTTTAAGCTATGGAATAGGAGGAATAGAACACATTATGAAAATTAGTTTATAGTATTTTAGGATTGCTCTTTTTAAATGAAACCAGTAGAAATTTTGAAATTTCTGCTTGTCTCTCCTATTTCTTTTATGTAGATACTTTAAAATATATGCATCATTAAGAACTAGAATTTAAGTTTTGATGTCTAATTCTTTATAAGATATATGCTGAAAAATAATGTCTTTATGTACCAAATATATATATATATGAGATAGTGGTCTTCTGTTGTAGAATATTATTTTAAGGTCTGCTACATGTGTTTATGCTGTGGAATATTTGTTTAATGATGGAAAGATGTGTTGCACTCTTTTATGTTGCATTTGTTTAACTCTGTGAAGCTGTGTTACTTTGCCTGTCTAAGACACCTGATTGGTCTAATAAAGAGCTGAAGCATAGCAAGGCAGGAGAAAGGATGGGAGCGACCAGCAGGCAGGGAAAATAAATAGAAGGAGAAAAAGAGGGATGAGGAAGCAAGAGAGATGTGGGAGAAAGAAAAGAAGGCAAAGAGAAATCCAGGGGCCAGCCACCGGGCTTCACATCAAGCCACAGAGTAAGAAACAGACAGGTGAGTGTACAGAAGCAGAGGAAGATAAAACCCCAGAGGCAAAAGGTAGGCCGGATAACTTATGTTAAAAAAAAAAAAAAAATCTGACTAGGAACAACTCAAGCTAAGCCCGGATATTCTTAAGAAAGAACAAGACTCTGTGTATTTATATGGGAGCTGGATGATGGATCCCTTCAAAGAGCAAAAGAGTAAACATAACAACAGTCCTTTCATATGCATATGATGATCAGGATGGCAAAGAAAACACCTTGGAACCCGGGGTATTTTAACTCACTTTATATTGTAGGAGAATTCATTCCTTATGAATATGTGTCAATGAACTTACAAGCAAATTTATTGCAGTGCTATTCATATGTAAGCACAGGCATATCCCAGACTTCAAAGGCTTAGTTGCAGATTGCTGTAATAAAGTGAGTATCTCAATAATGTGAGCTACTTGAGCTCGAGCTACAACTCAGTGGAAAAGAACTTGACAAGTGTGTGTGTGTCAGTCCCTGGTGTGATCATCAGGATTGATGCATAAATGTTTTTTAAAGTAAGATACTTGATTTCTTTTTCTATCCTAGTTGATATGAAAGTCATATTCAAAATATACTATATTACATATAGCACCACATTGTATATAACATATGCCTCTATTAAATAAATTTATTACTAACGATTGAATAATCAAGTGAGCCCTGAGTAAGACATGATCTTCTAACTATTAGAGGGTTTTTATCACAATGTTCATGGCTGCTTACTTGTTAGGGCGATGGGTCCTGAAGATTAGCTGTGGCAATTTATTGACATGACATGAAATATCTATTTTTTGTGTGTCTTACCAACCAATTGTGTTTCTAATCTTCTATATTGTACCCAGTCGAAGCATTAAAAAGTGATATTGTTTTAAGTTCTATTTCTCTTGCTAAGAATGTAGGTAGACAACTTTTCATAACATAAAGAACAAAATCAGGCTGCAGAGACAGCTCAGTGGATAAGAGATGGTATTGCTCTATCAGGGGACATGGATTCACTTCCCAGCACTCATATGGTGGTTCAAAATCATCAGTGACTCCAGTTTTGGGGAAGCTGAATATCTATTCTAAGATCCTTGGGCATAAGGCAAGCACATAATACACATACACACATGCAGGAAAAACATTCATACACATAAAATAAAATAAATGAATATTTTAAAAGAATCCAATTTCTCAATGTCAAACATAATTTTCAGATATCCATCTTAATCATCTAATTTTTTTAATTCAAAACTAATAGAAGGTAATGTAATTTAGCCTATTTGTAAACAATATGGTGTTTGTCATTGTATTTTATTTGCTAATTCGGAGTTTTATATTTTAGTTTTAGTAATTTGTATAGATTTTAGATTTTTGACTCTCTCAATGATATTGGCTCTGTGTATCAGAAGACACTTAATATTTCTAGCTTCATATTACTTATAGTTTCATTGCAAAAAATAACTAGCAACTATATAATGCATTATATTAATATACTATTAGATTTCTCATTTGTAAATTATTTACAAATTAGAAAATGCAATTAATCATTATTTTCTCTCCAAACTATAAAGCTCTAAGTCTTGGCATGTGAAGCTCCAGAGGGAAGTTTCAGAGTCAGACAAAGTCCTTTGGCAGCTGAAACTGAGAAACTAGTGGTGACTATGAAGAGACCACACACAGCATTGAGGTGAAACCTTCTGGGAAGTGTTTCCTCAGAGTTAGCCCGCATAAGCTAAGAAGGTGGTCACAGTTCTTCCACATGCTTGGAATGGAACTTGGGAGTGTAAGAGTCTCTCAGGTGGTACTGGTTTTGTAGGCATGAAGGGGTCATGGAGAGCAGCTGAGACATGGTACTGTGAGAAGCCAGGAGAAGCCATTGGTAATGATGCAGTCTGAGTAGTAGGTGGAGTCCCAGGGTTGAAGGGGTCATGGAGAAAAGTTGAGTCTTTGAACTATGAAGAGAACACAGGAGAGGATTTTGTGCCCATCCACAGTGTAGCCGATGGGAGTGAGTTTACTTCAGATTACTCACTACGACTGGCTATTGTTATTTGTTTAGAAGTCTCTGTGGAAAGACATGCTTTTGCCCGTGGTCGCTTGTCTGCCCCTTGCAGCTTCTCTGCCCTGTGCAGCTTGCCCTGTGATTGTCTGCGTTACTCCTGCAACTCCTCTTAACCCTCAGAGAATAAATTGTCTGCCACTCTGAATTAAGTTGGGTATTGTGTGAGATGTTCGTTCACCTCATTTATTGTCTTCATTATCTCAGGTCCCCCTGCCTCTAGAGGGTAAACAAACTCCCTTCCCTCTCTTGCTTCCACACCTCCATTTCTACCTGTCCCCACTGTCCTTTGAATTTATAACCTCTGGTTTCACTGATTGTTATTGCATGAATATGTGCATATATATTCCCAAATACAACTTGAACAGCTTGAATAATGTTACTTGGATGTATCTTTTCATGGCTGGCCCTTTGGCATTGTACGGTTCCATGGTCCTTTTTTTTGTCTTGCCATCCTTTTATGTCAGTCTTTACGTTAGGAAATGGCCATATTTATTAAGTGCTTTATGACCTTTATTTTTTCTATCATTATGATGTTTAAATATGTGACAATTGTGGTTTTTCTTCATTTGCTTTCGTGTTGTTTATTTAGTTGGAGATGCTTGATTATTTTCTCTTGCTGCTTGGCAACAGATTTCTAGTAAATGCTCTTCATCTGATGCCACCATGTGAGGCTCAATCACAAACACTTTCAGAAACATAATCATTTTTAATATGTTCACATTACATTTCCTTTATTTGTAATAAAATAAGTGCATCTTATAATGAAATTATGAATTTACTGTTATGAAATAAGTACACATCCTAGCAATTTTCAATTATTTTATGAAGTTGGATGTGAATATTTAGGGTGAGAGGTTTCACTTGATGTTCCTGTGCTTTCTATGGTTTCATCTGAATATTGTTTGCCCTTTTATAAAGTCTTTATATTTTGCTTTATATTTTGCTTCTCAAAACTCAGTCAACCTTTACCTCCATGGTAAAGGGCTCTTTCCATATCTGTCTCTGCCTCCATTGTTGCACATAATATACATTTTTCTTTGTAGGAGGAGATCCTGTAACTTATAATGCATCCCACCCCTCTCTAAATTCTTGTCATATGCAAATTTCGGTGGCTAGAGATCTCAGTCCATTGTTTTTTACTTCTATTCTCAAGATTTAAATCAGAAGCCCTACATTTGATATTCCCTGTGCTGGTTACAGATTCTGAAGGGATTTTTTTCTACATACTTGTCATTTTCTAAAAATTGAATTCTTATTTTTTAAACATTGATTTCTTAGAGACTTTTTCTCATTGCTGTTGTTTTCCTTGTACATTTTGTCATTTTTTCTGTTGGTATTTTCTATTAGAAGGAGAAAGATGCTGAACTAAGCAAACACATTCCTTGTAGAGAATTTTTTGAAATAATTGGAACACATATAAATACTTTAAAAGCAGCTGGACATATAAACCTTTCTACATACTATAAACTTAAAGGTTGGATTCGGTATTCTGTGCAGAAATAACATGTTATTCTCAGTTGTTTAATTCTATCAGACCTAAGCAATAAAAAAAAATTAAATCAGTGTCACATGGTTTCACAATAAAGAGACACAAATGAAAATTATGCTAGAGGCCATGTGTATTATCCTTTTTCCATAGACTTGCAATTGCCACATTAAAATTTGGAGCAGACAAGATTTATGATTAAAGGATACATTTTACTTTAGATCAGCTCATATTGAAACTATAGATCTTATATCTATATGATCTGTTTTCCCCTTAATAATCAGTTATAATTATTCTTATTATATTTTGAAACTGGAAAGTGTTTGTTGTCAGAATTTTATGAATTATTAGAGTCCCATCCATGCTATGTCTGGACAATACTGAACTTGGGCAAATTGGAATACAGAGTCTCTTTTTTTTTTCATCCTTTCAGCCTCAGCTCTAATAGTTTTAACTCTTTGCCATGTGCTTATAGGAATTGTTGGAATGGGAAGAGGGACAGTATACATGTATTTATGCATGTGTTTTTATTTATCGGGAATGCTGTCCAGGATTGGAGATGACCTGTGAGAACTCTGCTCAAACTCTGCCTTTGAGTAATGATGTCAAAGAATGAAGGCTCTGCAAACTGAAAAGAAGAACAGACAGTGGAGAACAGAAGACAGTGCACCATGACAGGTGTCAGATTTACTTCCGCTTTGTCAAGGCTTAAAATTAAAATCTATCAGAATTAAATAAAATCTCTCCTGATCCGAACAAACTGGGGGAGACGAATGTGATGATGGTCGGCTGTTGAGAACTATATTTAGTTAGGGCTCATTTATATTTGAAAAGAAAATAAGATCCCCCCCAAAAAATAAAAACAACTAATTCATTATCATATGTTTCTTTTAGTACTTTGATAGTGCTATTATATTAATGACAATTTAAAAGTGAATGCACCTAGCATTGGAGGGATGAGTCTCCAGACCACTTACTGTTCCTCTAAGGGACCAAAATTTGCTTCTCAGCATCCATGTTGAATGGCTCACAGCAACTAGCAATTCCAGCTCCAGAGGATCTGATGATTTGAAGCTTCTTCTGGCCTCTGTGAAAATCTACACACAGGTGGTGTACACTTACATAGGGACATATAAACAGGGACACACATGCGTGGACACACACACACACACACACACACACACAGAGAGAGAGAGAGAGAGAGAGAGAGAGAGAGAGAGAGAGAGAGACAGAGAGAGAGACAGAGACAGAGAGAGACAGAGAGAGACAGAGAGAGACAGAGAGAGAAATACTCAGTGCTAAAAGCATAAAATCATATGACAACATAGAAAGAATTGGGGGCCATTTTGTTAAGTAAAATAAACCAGACACGGGTGCACCAAAGCACATATTCTGAGACATATGCAAAACCTAAAATAGAAAACCAGTAGAAGTCTACAGTAGAGTGGTGATTGTTACATGTCAGGAAGGACAGATGTTGTAAGTGGAGGAGATCAGACAGTGGCACCATTCATTCTATAGTTAAGTGTGGTGGACTGAATGAGAATGCCCCCATAGGCTCATATATTCTCATACTTAGTACCTAGCTGATAAACTATCAGCAAGGATTGGGAGGTGTGTCCTTGTTGGAGGCAGTGTGTTACTGGTGGTGGGCTTTAAGCTTCCAAAAGCCACTGTCAGGGCCAGTGTTGCTCTCTCTGCTGCTGCCTGTGATCAGGATGTAAAATTTTCAGCGGCTTCTCCCAGCATCATGACTGTCTCCATGCCGCCATGCTTTTCGCTTTGGTGATAACGGACTAAACCTCTGAAACTTTAAGCGAGTCCCCCAAAAATGTTTTCTTATATAATAGTTGCCTTGGTCCTGGAGTCTTCGCACAGAAGTAGACTAGAACTCAAAACAGTCATGAGTTCTATACACTGGGTACTACATTGAAAGCTAATATGTTTAAAGACTAGGGGAAAGCATTTTCAACATAAGGAAACGATAATTGTGGAAACCGATAAGTTTAATCTGATTTAATCCTACAAATTGTATTGATGACACGGGCTATTAGATGGTACACACATTCAATTTATAGACAATATTAAAATAAGTTGTAAGAGTACAACATGACTAGAAGAATACACAATAAAATATATTAATATTTGTAGCAGAGCACATTTACATTTATAAAATGTATTTAGAGAATTCATAATTAAACACTGAAGAAAACATCTTAAACACAAATTAATTGTAATGCTACTTAGCCTGTGATTGAAAGATTTCTGCTATTTGAACTAGTGCATTCAATACACTAGCTGAGATCTCAAAGGAAATTATATTTGCTAGGAATTTGCAAAAAGTTTACCAAAGTGAAACATATATCATGCCAAATTGATTATTAAAATTGATACAAACACTTGGGTAATACTAATTAAAATATTTAATACTATTAATTTCTCCATCTGTATGATATTCCTTTGCATGCTAGTCATAATCTACTTGTGTATTTGCAGAAATTATTCCTTTGTATATAAATAACACATACATCATGTTATACTTTTGCACAAATCTCCTCCTATTGATTTTTTTCAAGATATTAGACCACTTATCTCAATTTTCTATGTATCTTTTGGAGAATTGAAAATATTAGTCATGAATGATTGCTATTACTGTTAACAACAAGAAAAATAGTACTGAGTCGTACTTTTCACGTTTAACTCCTATTATTATTCTATGGAGAGTCCATTTCTTTTCCACTTTTGTTTGTCAAAACTATAAATTTCAAAATGGAGTACACAGGTGTCAGTTTTTTGAAACTTTCACAAATCTCTCATTCTAGAAGTTATTTCTTTTGCTTCCGATACATCTAGAAGCTTCCTAAGGAACTTTTTTTTTAATGAGAGAATATCATGTTATTGCTTGCATTTTTTTTCAAATTTCCTTTAATATCAAGGACTGTGAGATCTACATAAAATTGAAGGAAGATTTTAATGTACAGTAGTATATACTTCAATTGCATCCATTAACTGTTAGTAGCTTGCCATACCAATCACTTTTTTATTTTGTCCTAAATATCTAGATGTCATGATATATTTTCCATTAATCCTTCTACATGATTTGCCTAAAATAAGAACTTGAAATTTGAACATGGACAAAACAAAGCTATTTTCTAAAATCTATCCTTTCCTTTTTCTCCCTGTCTGTATTTCTTTCTTATATAATTAATTACAATATTTCTCTGTTGTATTCCTTCTGAGCCCTCCCATATGCCTTCCCTGCTCTCCTTCAAATTCATGAACTCTTTGATTCATTATTATTGAATATATATTGCATCAATATATGTTTATTGTAATAGTTAAGAGTCTACATATATATGTGTATACACACATATATAATCTGCTCAATAAATATAGTTTTACGCATATGCATGTTTTCAGAGTTGACAAGTTGTGACTGGAAAAACCAATTTGTATGCTTGCTCTTCCTTGGTAAAATTGCCACTCCTCCCAGATTTCCTTAGTAGCCAATAGGTATTTGTGTCTGGTGGAGGCATTGTGGACTTTTCCCAGTCCGCTATGGCATGTCCATTGGTGTTGTCTTTGTTTGACTCACATTTGGGAACTCATGTTCAAAAGGTTTTATGTGTGCAGCTTCTAATTAAGGTCTTTATTTATATTTTCTTCATGTCTATGTAGTATATTTGTATCTTTATCTCTGATTAGAGATTTTGACAAAGGTTTTCCAATGAACTGATGTGATCTGTTTGTGATTATTTTTCTATATGTATTCACCTTCCATTTTCATTTATACAACATAAGCTCCACTTACATATTTAATTATATTTATGAAGAGAACAGATAAATAGTCCTACATATTTAAAGATTCTAGTCAGAATTTTGGTAACAAAACTACTTAAAAAGTTAATCATATTTGAAGTCATTCTGTTACTGCTATTACCACTGATTCAAATATGATTCTTTGGTTATCTGCTTTCCCGTATCTCAATTATATATTCATTTTCAACTCATCATAAATTAGTTAGTACATCATTTTTTTTCTTTTTTTCATTTTCTTAAATGCACAATCTATCTAAATATCAAACAAATCTTCTATACCTCTCATTACCTAGAATAGGAGCCAGATTATGATGCAAAAAATGGTCTAGGGTCTTTCAAAAAATTTATTTCTTAGGCGTTACATCTACCTGCTAAGTCAGAAACTCTATGGCTAAAAGTATGCATTGACATGTTAGCCCTGGATGCTTCTATTACTATAGAATGTATTTTCCTATTATCCATATATGCTCATTTGCAATGGCATTAATATGACTTCTTCATTAGAAACAATTCAATATTCTCTAGCCACTTTAAAGAATTACTTTACTATGGAAAGCCCACAAACTCTGATCTAAATCTTTGTTGTTAATGACTGCCATCAGTTGAATTGAATTCCATTAAAACAGATATATTGAATTCACACCAACTATCTCAGAATACAACTTCATTTTGAAATACAATATTTAAATTTAAAATGATATCCTGAGGGTGATGTTCATTCTGTATATAATAGTTGAGCATTTGAATCTAAATATTGAAGGGAAATATGAAAGCATATACTAAGGAGACTTGTATGTGTCTATAGTGGTGAATATACAGACTAAAGAATTTTAATGTTTACCACTCAAAATAACACAGCTTTCTTGACAGTTCAGATATCCAGTCTCCAGAAACACAACACAATAGTTCTTTTGTTAAGACACAGAGTTTTCAAACATTTTAATAACATCTTCACAAAAGTACATCTATGGTATATGCTATATTAGTGTTATATAGTTTCTATACCTATAACTTGCATATCTAAAATATATTTAAAGTTGTTGAACATGTAGTAGGACAGATAGACATTCATCCTAGTTGATTTTATTCATTTTTACTCCCTAGTAAAACGGGTTTTTAGAAAATTTATATGTTATAAAAATAAACTCAGTGGTCAGTGGTGGTGCACGTCTTTAATCCCAGCACTCGGGAGGCAGAGGCAGGCAGATCTTTGTGAGTTCGAGGCCAGCCTGGTCTACAGAGTGAGATCCAGGAAAGGCGCAAAGCTACACAGAAAAACCAAAAAATATAAAAAAACAAAAAAAATAAATAAAAATATTAAAATAAACTATCTCATTTAACCTAAAACAAGAGTGTCTTATAATAGTTAATCTTAATTTTCAAGTTGAATTGATGTAGAATCTTTATGAAAACAAACTACTATGAATTACTGTTGGAAAGTTTCTAAATTTTAAACTGATATGGAAAGGCCATGATAAATGTGAGTGGCACCATTTCATTGAGTGGGCACCCGAACTGAAAAAAAAAAAAAAAAAAAGGAACTAAAAAAGGTAAGCCATAGCATTTATTTTTTCCCTCTACTTCCTGATTCCTGAAACCAGATACAATATGAGAAGTATCACAGGCCTTCCCTTCTATGAAGGACTGTGTGCTCTAGATGTGAACCAAAACAAATCTTTCCTTCCTTAAGTTACTTTGGTCAGATATCTTGTTACAGCAATAAGAACACATGACACATACTTGATGATAAACAGCCCTTTTGGAAATACATTTGGAGTATTTTTTTTAAAGTAGAGGCCAAAATAAATGAGTAAAATTTAAAAGAAAGAAAGATTACTTGTACAAGCATCAATATAAAAATGTATTTACAAAGCATGTTAAGTGTTAAATATATACGGAAATATCTTCTTTGAGTTACTTTCAGTTTTAAAATACCAGTTGACCGAGTATCAGTAACATTATTACAGAAATATGGACAATGGGTATACACATAATTATTTCACTCATAACTAAATTCTATTAAAATGGATAAGGTTAATAACACAAGTGACAATACCTCACGCTGGCTAGGATGTGGAGCAAGGAGATCAACTAGCAGTAACTGCTGAGAGCACAAACTGGTACAGCCACTATGGAAATCAATACATCAGTTCCTCATAGGGAATAAATCTACCACAAGACCCAGGTATGCCACCTTTGGGTATATACCCAAAAGATGCTCCATTCTACCACAAGGGTATTTACTCATTTATGCTCCTAAAGGCTTCATTAACAACAGCTAGAAACTAGAAACCACCTAGATGTCTTTCACCTGAAGACTGGATAAAGAAAATGTGGTCTATTTACACAACAGAGTATTCTCAGATGTTAGAAAAAGTGACAACATGAAATTTGCAGGCAAATGGACAGAACTGGAAGAAAATCATCTGAGTGAGGCAACACAGGCCCAGAAAGAATTGTATGAACTCACTTATTAGTAGTTATTAGCTATGTACTATACGATAATTTCATTACATCCACAGACCCAGAGAAGTTAGATAAAACAATTTATGATTACATAATACCCATTAAACATACTTTCTAATCTGTCCTTTGATCTTTGTCAGTTATGGATGCTTTGTGTTTTCTCAGTACTGTGACTGAATAGATATATCAAATGAGTAAAATCATCTATTTGTTCTTTGGTGAATGACTTCTTTTACTTAATAGTGTCTGGAGGAATCACTATGACATGTAACAGGGATTCTTTGTTCTTTAGGACATCTTTGGCTACATTCACCATATTGCTTTTATGTACAGATCAATTATTTAAGAACGTCCTACATTTATTGATATACTTTTACTCTAAAATGTTTTTCCTATTTTCTATCTACATATATACTCACATATATATACCATTCTATCATTCTACCATCTATCTACCTATCTATCTAACTCTATCAATTTATCTATCATCAACCTACCTATATATGTACACACATACACATATATAAATACATATATATATACACAATATATATATAAATACACACACACACACAAAGACAAGGAAGTTAGCTATCAGGAAACTATTGAATCCTTGTGTAGATAACAACCTTGGTGATCATCATAAAGAAGCAAAAAAATTTCTTAATGTGAGGGAACTGATGGGTCTTGAAGTAGAGCCAGGATAATCAGTAACTGCATTCTAAGTATTAGCCATTATACCCAGAGATAAGTGCAGTCCTCAACTCTCATCAAAGAAATTTCTTTTGTGAACAGTAGAGAGCATTACAGAAAATGACAACCCATCAAAATACAGAGTATGAAGCCTAGCCCCTGTGGATATATCTAAAAACAAATAAACAAACAAACAAAACTTATACCTAATGCTCAGGGCACATTGTGGAAGAGGGAAGAGGAAGTTTGTAAGTACCAGAGGATCAGAGAGTTTGCTTTGAGATTTTATCTCCTCCTAATATCAGAAGCTAAAAGCATAAAGTCTCACCAACATGGCTGTGCAAACATGAGTCAAAGACAACAACAACAGACATGGTAAAGTAGATGAGAAAAAGGTCAGAAGGCATCAACTGTACACAAAGAAATGCTGAGAGTGGTAGAAATATTCTTTCCCAGGAAAGAACACACCAATTGGTTATCCAACGCAAAATATACAAATATACCTAAATATTCCCAATACAAAATATACCTAAATATAAATACATATGTAGATGTGTGCATATACATATTCATATACATGCAATGACAATTAATGAAAAAAGGATATTATTTTAGAGAACAGGAAGTTCTATAAGGTAAGATATAAAGGAAGGAAAGGGAGGGCGGTATGATGGACTTAAAATCTCATAAAAGAAAAGAAGCATTAAAAAAAACAAACAACATTAAATTCTCTTTACAAAAAAGAAAATAAAAACTATTTACTTAATATTTATATTCCCACTTTAAAGCCAAGTTATTCTGGCAAAATATGAATTTGATGCTCTTAATCTTTGCAAGGTGTGTATCTAATACGGTATTGGGCTAAGGAAAAAGACTGAACTTCTGTTTTGGAGGAACAAGCTTTGAAATTGGATGTCTAGCTCAAGTTTCATGCCAGGCTCTTTACTTACTGAGCTGCAAGCCTGGCAAAGGTGTCAGTCTCCTGCAGCTTCAAATTTCCTATGTTTAAAAAGGAATACATAATTATGACATACACTAGTGATGTATAGATTATAGGACCAAACCTGAGCAATTGAAATTGATGCCTTTCAAAATCTACTATTCCATGACATAGAAGCTTTTCATTATTGTTGGTAGTAGTAAAGTTTTAATTCCTAATTTTTAATCATTCACTATCATGTGCATGTCACTGTGTGTGAGTAACCAGATTATGTGAAGTATTACTCTATCTCTTTTCAGACAGAATGCTTTAATAATGAGAATAGAATGACATTTGAAGGGACATTTTGATTGCTATACATAGCATGTTATCTCCACAACATGAGAATATAGAAAGCATAACTTTTGCACTCCTTAGGCAGTGTATTTTGTACATTGTCCCCTTCAAATTTGCCCTTGGCACTCTGTTGAGACTGATCTCTCATCATAAAATTCTTCAAGAGCAAAGGAGAAAGAACTGCAATTTGTTCTTGATACCTTAGGCATTCGGGAAACTCTTGGAGGAAGGAAAGGATAAAATTTGAAATGTTATCAATGTTTCTGCTGCACCCTTCTATTAATTCTGCAGAACACTTATCTAAATAGCTCAAAGCCTAGCTACTGTATAAAGAGTGAACTACATGTAAGTTTTTTTGTATTTTATTGTATTTTATGACAAGTACGTGTTTGTGTGTGTGTGTGTGTGTGTGTGTGTGTGTGTGTGTGTGTGTGTGTGGCAGATGTTTTGGACTGTGTGGTATGTGTCTTTAATTTTGTTTATGAACTCTGGACCCTTATGTGTTAGAAAATATGAGGACATACTGATAGTTGATAAATAATGTAACACACTTAATTACTCATGTTAAATTAATAATATTAACACATTATTATAATTTGGTGAAGTTATTTTTTAAATAATCATTTCAGGTACTGCTGTTTAGAAGCCAACCAATATCAGTCAAATATCCTAAAACTTAAAGTTCTGTATTTTTATATAAAAAATACAGAAACCATGAAATACAATTCATTTCTGAGCTTTGTATATCATGATATATTCCATCAAAAACAAAAAAGATACTTATCATAGAAATAGCTTTCCTTTTATGTAATAGTAATATAGCTTTCTTTATACATATTTTAATATACTTCCATTAAATATTTGTAATAAAACTAATACTTAAGGTTTATTTTTTAATTATAATTGTTACTAATATACATGGACAGACAACTTAGGAAAGATGAGGCAGAACTTTCCTGGTAAGGGAGTTTTAAATTTCACTTTAAGTATTGTGAATGCCTAGAACAGGCAAGAATATGAAGCCTAGCTTCAGCAATAAGAACTCTATCAAAACATCACAGCACTGTAGACACTTTTTCTTCCTCTTGCCTTCTACAAACAGCAATATCTTGATCATGGCATAATATCAAATTACTGAGGATATTAGCAAGAAACCGAATAAAAGTGTGACTGAGTATGCAGGGCAGATACTATTCATGATGCTGATATACACCACTATGTGATAAATCATCACTGTCATATTTCCTGGGTTTAGAATCTTTTTGAACATACACATGAAAGTATATGTGAGTATTACTCCAGAATGCATCGTCAAAGAACTCCCTGAATGAATAGAATAACATTTATAAACAATATCATCCAATGAACATTGTTCCTAGGATGAATATAAAATGAACATGAGAAACACCAGACGAGTACCTTCATTCATCTCCATTTACTGAACCTTGGCAATGTGAAGAGTCCCAGCCTGCTGCAATGAACTTACCTATGTTCTCCTCAATAAAGGACTACAGTTTTAAATTATGAGCCAAAAATATCCATCTTCCCTTCAGTCATTAAATTCCCTCTATTTATTTTGGAGGAGAAGGAAGATAATATGATGATAACAAGAAGATATCTTATCTTGTTTGAATCTTCGGTCATTTTATTTTGTGAAAGGTCAGTTCTTACTTGGCTTCTGATTCTCATGTCCTTGGCAAAGAGTGGAATTACTTGTTGGTTCTGGCAGCTGATGAGCTCAGGCTACAATCCCAAGTCTGCTACTTACTAGCTGAATGCTATTTGGCAAGTACTTTAGAATTTCTGGTCTTTAATTTACTCCTTTATTAAGTGATTATAGCAATTTTAGAAAGTCCAGGATTGCTGAGAGCTCCATTAGGTATTAAATATGAAATTGTATATGCATATTAGGTATTTAACCAATATTGAAACAGAAAATGAAGAACATCTTTCCTAGTCACAGATTTTTGACGAACTTTTTATTCAGTATAATTCATCAAGTTTCTGGCCACTAAATTTTTGTTGAATATTTGATTTGTGAATAAAGTTAAAAAGACATGAATGTACTATTCTGAAAACTCTATGATTCAATTTTTAAGTGGCTAATTTGCAGTTGATCTGTTTGTATAAGCCTGCATGTTCTAAGTCTAAACATGAATGAGTTAAGTTGTACATAAACCAGTCACTATGACACTTGGTTAAAATAAAATTAATGTTACTGATTATCATATTGTGGTAAATAATTCTGAGTATTCAAAATACAACTGAAAATTTGAAATGAAAACATTTTTCAACGATCCCATTTCTCAAGGTTGTAATGTTCAATCTACCACTGCATGTTATTGCCATGATGTGTGTCACAGTTCACAAAATCTAGTTTCAAAACACTCCTCAAAGAGACATACATGAACACTAACTGTCACAACATTTTCCTTCACAGCAATGGATCAGCATCTAGTCCACTCAGTAGGCATAGTAAGAGTAACAAGACCGCCGGGCGGTGGTGGCGCACGGCTTTAATCCCTAATCCCAGCACTCAGGAGCCAGAGGCAGGCAGATCTCTGTGAGTTCAAGACCAGCCTGGACTACAGAGTGATTTCCTGGAAAGGTACCAAAACTACACAGAGAAACCCTGTCTTGGAAAAGCAAAATTTTTTTTTTTTTTTTTTTAAAAAAAAGAAAAGAAAAATTCTAAGGTTTTACAAGCACGGAGATGACTCACTGCTTAAGAACATTTACTGTTCAGATCCCAGAAACCATACAGTGACTCACAAGCATACTTAATTCCAATTCCTTATAACCTGAGGCCCTATTCTTGCTTCCTGGGAAGCAGACACGCATATGGTACATATATGTACATGCAGACAGACACTCATACACATGAAGTGAAAATAAATCCTTTAAAAAGATGTTACAATTTTTAAAATATATTTCCAGAAATGGTAGTATTTTTAAGTCAATATAAGGATAGCATCATTAAAATGACTAGGAAGAACATTGTTAATGGAAATTTTAAATAGAAGTTGCCATATAATAGGGGTACATTTTATCATATATATATATATATATATATATATATATGCTGTGATGAGTGCTTCTGTAAAATGCATCATCTTGATTTATATGTGTAGATACATACATTATGATCTCTATCTATATAAATAAAACCAATAATTTTGTAAACATATAATCTTTTGTGAGATAATGAAACCTGCAAAGATCTTTCCATGACTATTCAGAGAAGAAAAGAAAAAACACACAGAATATTACAATTACTGTCTTAATAACAGCTTCCTTCCCTTCTATTCCCCTATTATATAAAATACTTTCAAAATTAATATTCAGTAAGTTATTAGTTATTTATGGTTAAAATATCCTGACTCCTGAATCTACTTACATGTTTACACTAGAGTGGGATTAATTGGTGGTGAATGTATTACCTTTTCAATAGCATATTTTGAAAATCTCTAACATGTGAGTGTCACTAACATGAAAGAAATGAGTGTCAAATGTTACTATGTAAACTAGAGATACTGCAAAAGAATATCTTTTGGATATTCATCACATGTGGTAGAATGGGTTTTTTGACTGTTGAAATAGCTCACAAACATCAATTTTTTTTTTCCAAACAAGTGCTTGCTTACCTCTATTAAGTATCAAACCTGATCTCTCATTGGTCTAATATTCCTAGCATTATTAAAAATTGAGTTAGGATCATAGAAAAACTGTTCACAAATTAAGTAAAATAAGCACACTACCTCTCACAGAAGGATAAAAATTCCAAAGAAAAACTTACGTTTCTAAAGAGAAATATAATATAGAAAGATAATTAGAAAAGGTAATATTTTGTGTATATTTGTTTATGTTCAAATGATCTAGTAACCTTAGATAACCTACATTAAATAGATTAAAAATAAAAATGAATAAAAAACGCTTTTAAAATCATAAAAGCTATTCATTTGGAAACTAAAAATAACCAGTTGCCCCTTATACACTTCACATGAACTTTAAAAGAGTGTGAAATTCAAAACAATCTTTTTCATGCAATTAGTTTAAAAATCCGTCTTTAAATTACCTCATGTCAATTTTAAACTAAAATTGTTAGAAACTGTAGGAAGATATAACATTGCCATAGTAACACAGACTTGAAAACTGAAAACTTTAGCTTGGAAGAATTTAATTTCCCTGAAAAAAAAAGAAAATATTTCCCTAAGGTTATGTAATATCAGTACCATTATCACTAGATCACTTGTAAGGAGTAGGTGAGTACCATACTGCCTAATATTTGTTTATTCAATGTCAAGTTCTCTAAGGATATTCAGCACACAAGTGTTTATCTGTCAAAATAATTCTCTTCTGATGCTGAAACAAAAAATAAGCTTTTTAATGTTCTTATAGTATAGCCCTCATTATGATGAATGAAAAATGGAAACCTTGACAACACTTGACCTTTAAAATTTTATGAGAGAGAGAGAGAGAGAGAGAGAGAGAGAGAGAGAGAGAGAGAGAGAGAGAGAGAGAGAGAGAGAGAGAACGCACTGGGATATAGCTTCATGTAAAGTGCTTACTCCAGCACGAACCCCAGGGTTTGATACAGAACACTATGTAAATATAAGCCCAGTAGAAGCAGGCAGGTCAGGTCAAAAGTTTAGGGTCATCCTTCCTTACACGTGGACTTTGAGGTCAGCCTATACTACTTCTGACCTTCTCCTCCGTGACCAACCTTATGAAAAAAAGAAAAAAAATGACAAAGGACTGTATCTTCCCAAAGACCTTATGTATGTCATTTTCTTTTTACAAATCTGTGACAACTCCTAACAGTGGAATTCATTTCCATAATTTCAATTAATTAACTGTCCTGTTATTCATCAATTGTCACTACCTTTGATCTTTCATGATGAAAACATTTCTTTTTAAGGTCACAGAGCTATATCTCTAGTGAGTCTATTTATCATTTTTCTCTTGTTTTTCTCACGAGTATGTGGAAATTTAAATTCTCAGAGCAATCAAATTTCTTTCAGCTGAAGGGTCTCTGCATCTATCTATTCATGTTATTTGTCCATCCTAATAGCCACCAAAAGCAGTATAGTGAAGAGTATGAATGAATTAAGAGTCTTAAAGAGTTTCCTTCACACCATGTTAAAGCTCAAGTAACTTTTCCTATTTGAGATAAATATATCTGATAAACAATATTAACCAACTTTTACCATGATCTCCACTACTGGTGGCCATTAATTATTATATATTGACATGCTTTGATATAATCCAGTGTCTTTCAGTTCAAATTCTCTGGACAATTGGAAGTGACATTCATGGGAAAAATAATAATAATAACTAGAGCTTATTATTTAAACTTTTTCTTTTCTACACACATATATTCATTGTACACAATGATGTGGTTCATGAAGACATTTTCATTTGGGGACATCACATAGATTTCATCATATTCATCTCCCAAGGTTCTCTTTCTCTGCTCCTCCAGAGTTTTAATGGTAGCGTGTGTACATTGTTACATTATTTAAAATGTGAACTATTATTGTCATCAAAACCTTCTTTTGAGATATAGAAAATCCTTAGTGTCAATGGTCACATTCACTTTAAAAAGTAACATTTTGTTTAAAGAATGAGATTTTTTCAAATTCTTTTCTCATTAAATGTATCCCACAGTTTCCTCTCACTCCACCCCTAGTTCTCCTACTCTCTACTCCCCTCCTCAGTTTTTTTTTTTTTTTTCAGGAAAGAGCAGGCCTCCCAGGGATATCAGCCTAACACTGAAAAACAAGTTGCAAGAAGACTAGGCACCTTCCCTCCTATTAAAGCTGGAAGAGGCAACCCAGTAAGAGGGAAAGGGTCCTAAGGGCAGGCAAAAGAGACAACCTTCACTACCCTTGTTAATAGATCGTCAAACTACACAACCATAACACATATGCAGAGGACCTAGTGCAGATGCATGCAGGCTCAGTGATTTTCACTTCGTTCTCTGTGAGCCTCTATGAGCCCTCCTTTGAGGATTCTGTTGGTTTTCTTATGGTGTCCGTGACCCCTCTGGCTCCTATAATCCTTCCTCCCTTCTCTCCTGAGGGATTCTATATCTTCTCCTAATGTTTGGTTGTTGGTGTCTTCATCTGCTCCCCTAAGTCGCTAGAGGAAGCATCTCTTACATTGATTGGGCTAGGCACAATTGTGAGTATAGCAGAATATCTCTAAGAACCATTTCATTGCCTTTTAAAATTTTTATTATTTATTTATTTATCATTTATTTATCTATCTATCAATTTATTTATTTATTTATTTATTTATTTATTTATTTGCCAGAGTATGAGGAGAGATGACTTGAAATGGGAGGCATTTAAGGGTTGATGTAGAAACCTATTGCATTCCTGGATTTCACAAGGGTGATCCTCACATGGACTCCTAGTAATGGAGGATACAGAGAGTAAACAGGCCATCTTCTGTAACCAGGCAAGGTTTCCAGTGGTGGGACCAAGAAATCAACTGAGCCCCAAAACCTTGGACCTACAATTTGTCCTTCCTGGAGGATGTGTTAGGATAATGGTGGCATAGAACTTGTGGTTTTGGCTTACAAATGGCTGGACTAACTTGAGGCCCAATCCATAAGAGGGAGCCCATGCCTGACACTGCCGGGATTGCCAGGAAGTAGAAGCTGGACAGCTCAGAGTCCTTGGATAAAAAAATAAGATTTTAAGAAGTTTTAGAGATGTAGTTCCAGGTAAATGATTCTCACCATGTCTGACAGTCCTAGCTAGCTCTTGCTCTTCTGTATAAAATTCAACAATAGATTGTTGACAATCATCAGCTTGGTTAGCTCATTACACAAGTAAGCAATAAGAAATGACTGCATCCTTTGAATATTACCACAACTAGAACATTTTAATAAAAGTTCAGATTTCTGCTCTCAGATTTTATTCTAAAGAACTTTTAGTGTTATTTAAAGGCAATATCAGAATCTAATAAATATCCAGAAGAGATTTATTTAATACATCATCATGGGTCTGTTTTATATAGTTCTTATATAAAAGATTGTTAATTAAATGTAATCATTTCTATTTTTCTAATTTTATATTCATGCAGTCGAAAGGTTGTACAAATGACATATTTTTATCTCTTAGCACTCCATATTCATTTCAATAAATGTTACTTTTTCTTTCAGACTGTTTTCTCTTAATTATTTTATTTTCTAGAATAAAAACGTTTATCCTTTCCTTGAGTATAAGTTCTTTATAAGTACTGAAAATCATAATATTAATGGAAAACAAAAAAAATTACAACACACTAAATAATTAACTTGTCCTAAGTATTTTGTTACAAATAGAAAATAAAGAATTTCTAATTTATTTTATGAAACATTCAAATTCAATATTTTTCAGTTGTTTTTTGTTGTTGTTGTTGTTGGTGGTGGTGGTGGTGGTGTGTGTGTGTGTGTGTGTGTGTGTGTGTGTGTGTGTTTGTCTGTCAGAAAAATTTCCTGAACATTGTCTCAGTTCATCTACTTAAAATTTAGTTTAAAACCACTCTGACATTTAGATATGGGCCTACTGCTTGGCTATCATTCTATAGTTATCTCCAATATAATTAAATACTGCTCATTTCTTTATTCTTGGTTTTCCGTGTTTATATTTCTAGTTGAAAATGTTTTATTAAATTGAATAGATGAACCTTTAAAAACCTACACGTTTGATCTTCATTTTGGTATGCATGTGATTGCGTGAAAATGGGCTATATCCAAAACACTTTTCCCTCAGATGAACTCTTATAAGAAATATGATCAAAAACCTGGGTATTGTGCTTTTTAATTCTTTTTCTTCTTAAAATTGTATGTGATAGAGGTTTCTAGAAGTGTCTAATTTGTCTTCTTTAGTTTGAGCATTAAAATTTTACTGACAAGTACGTTCTCAAGATATAGATACTTCTGGTATATATTTTAATTCAGTGTCAGCAATCTTTAATAACCCAATGTCAATCTAAGACATACATTTACATACTGCAAACAATTTGCAACTGAAGAATAATATCTGAGCCTTACTTTGGATAAAATTAACCTTTCTAAATTTGGTCATTAGAACTACTAAAAAGGTAATGGATGAAACAAATCTTAATGAAAATTGTTAAAAAGCGTTGGGGCTAGGCTATGGCTCAATAGAGCAAATATTTTAATTATATGAAATGGACAGATGTTTTGATCATCAGAATCTTCATAAATGTCAAGCAGATTGCTTATTATTTTGTGCTGACAATACTCCCCACAAGAGCCACAGAGTAACAAAACACCTAGTATACTGTACAAGAAACATTTGTTTCAGTTTTTGGTCATTATAGCCTAAGTGTCTCTCAATATAGTGTAGGTTATTGCTCTTGCCCTTGATGGCCTCTCACAGGTTGAAAGTAACTCTCTATTGCTGAAGACACCTCACATCAAGGAAAAGAGATTCAGATGATTCAAGTTAGACCTAATCTGAAAGCCTCTTTCCTGTGCTCTACTTTCCAAAGTATCAGAAAGTATTATGCAAGCAGCCAAGGAAGGAAAGTAATCAATAGTCCTATGAATATTGTGACTCCTATGAACCATGAACCACAGCAATGATCAGCATGGTAAGATAACTCTGAAAGTGCAAAAGTGGCAGCCACATCTTGGTTATGTCCAGGAGTTTTCTAATTGGATGTAAGACACACTAAAGAGAATGTGTTTGACACCTGGTACTATCAACCTAGCTAACTTTACAGGACAAGTGAGGTCATAGATCTTAGGAGATTAAACTAGTGATGCCACTTTAATAGACGAACATAATTCCTAACTGCTTTCAAAAATGTATTCTTTTATTCACAGGTAAGTATAACACTCATTTCCCTATTAGATACATTTTCCTTATAATAAATGGAAACCATTACAGAAACCTGCAAATGGACAGAATGCAGACATCAAAAGGTCCTGGGAAACCCAGTCCTACTGGACATGTCTTCAAAAGAACTCCTGTACCTAAGGCTCACTGAATATTGAGGAAAAGAGGAAGGAAAGATTGTAAGAATCAGAGGACCAGGAGGTCTTCTGTGAGGCTTTAGATCTTAGAAATGGCTACATAAACAAGACTAGTACAATGAAAGTATCAATATATTTGCTAACAAGAATAGGAAAAGTATGATGACGTCCTATAGATAGATAAATAAAGGAAGATAATCAAGCTGAGAGAGGACATATTAGTCTCTTTTAGGGATATTATAATGGGTTATCCAATACAAAGTGGCCAGCCTTAAAACAATATACACATAAACAGCAAAATAAACTCACAAAATTGTATTATGTATTTTTCATGTATATACATATATGTACAAATTCATGTATATATACATATACATATACACATATATATGAACAATACTTTGTGGTATTATATAT